>VDFB02102102.1:0-21596 GCA_007258455.2 Sequoia sempervirens | reverse complement strand
TTTGAGGATGATTAGAGGCATCACTTCAGGCCATTTTGTTATTTTGGACATTTGTCATTGTAGTGATCATTATGAAATTTTTAATATAATATAAATTTTAAATTCGGCATTTTCATTGTTGATGTTCACTTAAAAATTCAAATGTTTTATGCAATCATTGCAATGTGTTTACAAATTTACTATGTAGTAGTCTTACTAGTTTACTTAGTATTAAGTATGCCAAATTTTAATTTTCATTTGTAATTTTAAGATTCTTATACTTATTCTTTATACATCTTTTTATAACTAATTTTTCAAGTACTATATGTATTTGCACCACCCCCTTGTTGCCTTGGCGTTGTCCCCTCGCCATTCCCAAACATAGGCCCTTCGTCTCATTCTCCTCGAAACTCGTCCCCTACCCCCTAGTCCCCCCGTTAGGAAATTCTGTGGAACTATGATATATTATAAATATTGTCAAGTGTACACAAAACATATGAATTATGAAATCTATGGCATCAAAAAAAATCAAAACTAAAATTATAAGTTTGGCTTAGAGGGGCTACATCATTCGTCTCGACATCCATAGCTATATGGCAAGTCTTACATGAGTGTTTGATGATAATGCAAACATGATATCTACCTATATATTAGTGACACCAACATCCAAGGGTATACTCATGCTCTATCCTCCTTTGCCATGGCTACCACTTCTACCTTTATATTTGCTTGATAAATTGATGCAAGGTTGTCCTTGTTGAAGACAGGATCCTCAACCTTGGTTATCCAATTTGATTGTTGATCAAGCACCTTTAGAGACATAGGAGATAATTTTGTGCCTAGTATTTGTCTATGATGGAAGCGAATGCTGTAATGAACATAAACACGATTATTCAACCTTTGCATTGACAACCTATTGTGCTTCTTGGAGTGTATGTCCTCAAACATACTCCAATTGCACTTACATTTGGAAGTGCTACATGGTTGGCTCAAGCCATGGATTGCAATTCTTCTATGTTCCATGGAAGGGGACGCGTTTCCGGGACATGCCCTAGTGGGCCATTTTTAGGGGACGGCAAGGAATGACGATATATATATATATGGATTTTTCAAAATTTACTAATATATTATAGAGAGAGAGAGAGAGAGAGAGAGAGATATGCCAATAACTGATAAAAACAATATCAATATGTAAATAAATCACGAGAGCAGTACTATAACAGCATAATAAATGTCAATAAAGCATTATAATTTATAACAGCAATCTCAAACATCAATAAAACCATGTTTCAAAAGTAACAAAAACAAGAGATGCCAATGGCGGTAAAAGTAATATCAATATGTAAATAAATCACGAGAGCAGTAGTATAACAGCATAATAAATGTCAATAAAGCATTATAACAGCAGTCTCAAACATCAATAAAACCATGGTTCAAAAGTAACAAAAACAAGAAAACTCCAATAGTGCAAATATCTTAGGTAGAGTACATAACTTCTTAGCCTTGGATGTTGATGCTTCTCAGTTATTCAAACTTCTCTTGACACACAAAGCAAATTACCTTGAAGATGGATCGAGAAGTATGCTTCCTAACATTGGTAACTAAAAGTGCACAAGCTCCAACAAATAGGCATGCAATGGGGAAACCTCAAATTTCTTAGGCCTATAACATTCTTCAAAGTACTACAATGGCTTCTGGATAGAAAAGCAAGGTAGAAAGCTACTCACACATTGAAGACACACAAGGAATACAGTAACATGCACAAAAAATATACAATACCATACACACAAAATATATGCAAATCTGATACAAACAGAAAATATACAGTAACATACACACAAAATATATGCAAATCTGCATCAAAGAACCATAAAAGCATTAGTTCTTTATGTTATTTTTGCTGCATAAGTGTCCTCGTTCGTTTGGGGACGGCTAGCCATCCTTGGGATGGCGAGGGACGTCGTGCACATCCCCCAGCCGTCCCAGGGACGTCCCCAAACGGACAAGGACATTTCCAGCCGTTTCCTATTGATTTGCTTGGTTTGGGGACGACAAGGGGACGTCCCCTTTGCGTCCCCCCATCTTGGGAACGGTTGGGGATGGGGATGGCCCCTTCTGGGGTAGGGGATGCGTCCCCATGTACAATAGCAATTGTTTCAAGATTTGACACCTTAGCACCAAACCTTTCTAACCATGCATTTGAAATGAGGAAAAAAAAAACTCAATCTTGTTGTCCAACTTTGAGTTTCAACATTAATTTTTAAAATAAAAAACATAATTTTTTTAATCTTAAGCTTAAATTATGCCCTTAATAGACTTGGCTGCAATGGTATTTGAGTTTCCTTGCATATGTTCTATGTAGATAGGTCCCTTTGTGCAAGTCTATAGATCTTAATCTTGATGAGCACAAGCTTATACTGAGAGGGGCAAGGGGGGTGCGGAAGGGTGGGCAATGTGGGCTGAATCAATATAAGACTATCTTTTTCTTTTTCAAATTAACAACCACAATCATTTTAAAAGCACAATATAAATAAGTAAGAACACAAGATTTACGTGGAAACCCTTACGGGAGAAAACCACGCAAAAATATTGCTTATATTTTAAAATATCTTACAAATTTTGTAGGCACCAACCTACTCGAGACACCAATTTCCTTCACTAAGAGGCACCAACCTCCCCAATATGAGGCACCAACCTCTTGATAGATGAAGTATTTATTCTCCTTAATAATCTTCCTTCCAAAATCTTCCTTTGAATGATCTTCAATTAATTTCTCTTCTCAAATCTGCTGGTGTATGTATGTTTTTTCAACTTGTTCTCTACACACTCTTCTCCACATTTCACAATGTAATGTCCCCAAATTTGGAAAACCCCTAAATCTGCCCTAATGTATCAATTTCAAATAATCAATTTGGTTTAGGGAATATCTATAACTTGATTAGGTCCCTGCAAGACAGAATTAGAAAATATTTACAAGATAATATTATATGATGCTCTCATTTGAATATGTAAAGAAAGCAAGGAAAGTAAGATTAGTGATACAACTACCTGTTTAAGACCTGCAAATAGATTAGTAAACATCTATAGCAAGAAACAAATACCATATCATAAATATATTGGAAACCTTTAGGTTTCTAATTGGAGCAAAATGGTTTGATAGGGTGCACAAGAAACCCTCTAACCTAGGCCCAAGAGCAAATGCTTCACCCCTCTTGGCCCCATGTGGCCTCTTGCCATCCATATGGGGTGGTGTTCCCGGTGAGGCGTCCTATCACTGTACCCCTTAGTAGAACCATTTTGCTTCTTCTTTTGACTCAATTAATCACCATGATGGGAGGTTGGGGGTGCAACTACAACAGGGTGTCTTGGAAATCACTCCTTCTAAGCCCAAGAGCAGCCTCCTATGCCCCCTTGGCCCACATGTGGCAGGCCTCAGCCATCCACCATGGGGTGGTGCACTTAGAAGATGATCCCAATGCTGTTTCCCCTCCTCGTAGGCCCTCAACTCCCTCATCATGTCTGGTTACCACGGTCAGATAATATAAACATTATTTCATAATGTAGTCCATATTCTATCTTTACATATTGAATCAGTGACACAGATCAGTAATATATCCAGTATGCCATATTTAGCAATGTATGATAACTCAGATTTATGCAAATATACAAAGTTGTTATCATCATGACTTATAATATATATAATTGCTAAGTTGCTGGTTCCGGTACGGGACTGGGCACGAGTACGGGATTTTGGTATGTCGGTACGGCGATTTTTTTTCCCTTGGGTATGGCTGTATATATATATATATATATATATATATATATGCAAAAAATAAAAAATATACAGAACTGTAAATACATTTGATAGTATGAACTGTGATACTTCATCAATCATCAATCATCATTAAATTTAAAATTATTGATCAATGCTAGTGATAAACTATAAAGATAAATGCCAATTGATAGTTCAAAATTCCAATACATATGTCATACTCATATATCATATATATCTCTAGTCATGATTCAAATGAAGATCATTACAATTATTCATCAATCATCAAGAGGATCTAGACCAAATTCATCGATTGGTTAACATATCAAACTTCTTAACAACCTAGACTGTCTGCAATCTGATTAATTAGCAGAATAATTGAATTTGTTTGCCCCTCTGCAAGCTGACATTCAAAAGTTAGAATATAAAAGTGTTTGGGAGTGCCCAAGGAGCGCCTGGGCACCCCTAGGTTCCCTATGGGTCCATTGGGAACAGACCCACAGGGAACCTGGGGGTGTCCCAGGTGCTCCTAGGGTGCTTGTAGACATGCCCCATCAAGAACCAGAACCCAAACGCTCTCGGAGTGGGTTCTCTAGGCAAAATAGAAGAACTCGGTAACTTGCATACCATAGTAAGATATAACATACTACAAGAGTAATAAACATAAATCACTGAATATATATCTGCATACGATAGTTAGACAAAGCCTATCATAGGAAGAATAAATATAAATAACCAAACATGAAATAACTACGATAGACATACCACAATCTGTTGTTATTCCCAATGATAAGATTTTCAGACAATATCTTCTATTAAATGGTTCTTTGTTCAGAGTATATATCCCGTTTGCTATCGATTATCTCATACTCACCTGTCGGCTGCTATACTCACAAGGATATCCGAAATTTTGGTTTCTTTCTCCTCCTCTCAATTGCTTTGGTTAGAACATATTGCTTAAAGGGAACAAATAGATTAGATCCAATACATAATTATGAATAAAGATTAATAATTGCTGAATGCATCATTATGGTATAACATAAGTAGTGCATATATATATATATATGTATATGTATATGTATATGTATATCCCCATGGTCATTCACATGCACTTATTTTATTAGGTAATCAGATTAGAGATATGCATTTAGCAAGAATGAAGATATATGATACCCAAACCTGGAAGTATGTGTGGGTCTGAAATGGGAACATCAAACTGCTTTGATCATGCCAAGTTTGAGGAGCACTAACAACTTGTAGATTTGAAATGCTTCCTATCTGGACTCCACACCCAACAAGCACTGCCTGAGGCTTCACGTATAGTTCTGCTATAGTAGCGACTCATTGAGAGGTAGATTGGGGATTCAATAAATGTCCACGTATAGCTTCAGCCCTCCTAGGATATACCAATCTCGTATATCCTCCTCTTGATCAATATTTCTTTGACCTCTTGTGATTATATTCTTTTTATTAGATCTTTATCTCTTATTATTGCTTTAATAAGAAAATTGCTACCTCCTCAATATTTTTCATTGTTCCCCGTCTAACTTAATCCCCCATTTTTTTATGCCCCTTTTGACCTTACATGGATTTTCCCTTTATGTCCCAATCAAAGGGTGTGTCCCTTATGCGCTGTATCGCTTTTGGAAGGATGCGTCGGTTTCATAGAAATGCTCAACTGGGCTAATCCATTGTGTAATTGCTGTGTATGGTCGACACCCTTGTTATCGACTTCCTTTATTATATATTTTATATTTGTTTACCTGCTAGTGTCCCTTCTACGATTATCATAGAAATCATTCAAAATAATGTTTGTAATTTAGAATCTAGGTTGTGATACCTATGATATTTATATCATTTATTATTGTTATTATTATTATTATTATAATATATCATATTTATTTGTAATTTAGAGTATAGGTTGTGACACTTACGATATTTATATCATTTATTATTATTATAATATATCATAAATATGATATATTATGTATTACCATTATAATGATCACATATTATAGTTAGATTTATTATTATAATATATGTTATTTTAAGTTGCAATTACTCATATTTAAATATAATATTATAATAATATTTGCAATTACTCATACTTGGATATTACAATTTGCTCCACCATGGTGTTGGGGTTTTTGTGACCAACATACTATATTACACCCATCATAAAATGATCGTCCTGCTTCCCATGGAAGATTATGACTCCTTTAGCTTCTGTTTGCAAGTCAATCATGAGAGCATCACCATCGAAGGAGCTAAGAGCAATTGGTTTCTCCCTACTTCGTCCCAAAGAAGGATTAGCATACGTCAAATCAGCTGCCAATCTGAGAGATAGATCGTCAAGTGAGTGGAAATCATGTTTAGGCCCTTGTCTTTTCACTCCTTTAGGCCAAATAAGTTCTGAACTTGCATTATTGACCGCTGTTCTAAAAATTCCAGCAAGTTCAAAGTCACTTTTTGGAAACTCCTCAAGGGGAGGAATGATGTAGCCTCCATGTTTCAACACATCCCATGTGGACACTTCATCTTCAACCTCGTTGATGCATTCATTATCAAGCAAGCTTAGAAGATTACCATTCTCAAAGTTTGATACGTCCTCATGATTTGATCTCAAATCATCAATAAGTGGAAAACCACTCTGTATCTCATGCTTGGAAACTTCACCAGGTGTTTCATCTTCCATCACAAAGAGTGGATTATCATAAATTGACTCATCACCCACTTCAAAGTGAGGATTATCAAGAGTTGAAAGTCATCCCTTTCCTCTTGCGCAATTCCATTTTGTTGATCCAAATCTGCACATGCAACTTCTGATTTCTTTGCGAAGCTCTCTAGATCGAACTCCTCTTGAAGACTATCAAGCTCATCAATCCTTGCTTGATTTATTCAACTCTTTGTTCATTCTCTTGCTCCTTGAGACGTTTTGAATCTGCTAGCTGATCTTCTACCTCCATTAGTGCCATCCGAGTACTTTTTAATATGTCCTTTGTCGAAACAAGCTCAAGAGAAAGCTCATCAACCTTTCTCTCCTTTTCTTTGAATGCACTAATAGGCGCCTTTGCAAACTCAAAGGCATAGTCACGATCTCTAATCAAGTGCAAGTACTCCTTTTTCATTGTTTCCAAAGAGTCTTCGATAAGATGCAAGTCTAAAGAAGTAACTCAAATATTCCGAGCCAAATTTTTCAAATTTTCAAATTACAAATTCCAATCAATGCACCCGTTAAGGTTAGAAGATAAACCAAAACGTGCTGAAGCAACTCTAACCAGAATGTACACCAGGATTCCGATGTGGGCAAGGTGTGAGCATTGGTCAGAGGATCTTAAACAATTGCTTATGCAGGAACTCTAACCAAGAATGGCGCCGATGATGGCGAGCATATGGTCAGAGGATCTTCTACACTAAATGCTGAAAGGGAACTCGACACCAAGTATGTGCTACCCAATCCAGTATGGAGTGAGGGGCGACCATATGGTGGAGTGTTACAAAGTACAATGCTTGAAAGAAATACGGAAAAGCTGAAAATACTCAACACCCAGAATGTGCTTGCTAACCCAGAGTGGGAAAGTAGCTACCATAGGGCGGAGATGTATCTATTACAAAACAACTTCATAATGAAAGAGAGCATTACAAATCAGATTCGAATAAGACTGAGAATGACTGCCAGTACTACTGTCAGTTTACAAAATGAGGATCATTCGCCTGCCAATAGCTTAAGAATTTGAAAGATTAGCATTACATCACAAAGAACTCTCCTTATCTTGGATAGAAGTGCCAAAACAATAACACTCTCAAGGATCAAGATACTAATTCTGATTTCTGTTACAAATCTGCACTTTAAATGAATAAACAGCAGTCTATGGAATTCACTTATATGCTCATAACTCCCTCGAATCTCATCCAATTAACTTGAAACAAAATGCAACATACTCTAACAAAGAAGGCGCCTAGGATGGAACACAGAAAGCAGATCTAAATGCCACGAATTAATTATGCACAGATCCCAATGCACAACAGATGGTACGGCTTCAAGAAGAGGGGCGATCTGCTCTATTAAATCACAGCAATCTCTAAAAATTCTGCAAATTAGAGAAAGAGGACGCCTAGACCTAGCAATGATAATGGGCTAGTACCCAGAACAATGTTTTTGTTGTTTTTTGACTTATGATTAAAAACATGAATCTGCTGTAGCAAATAATGCAATATACGGAAAACCACTAAAATGCAAAAACAGATCTAACAATGCTCAAACTGAATACAATACTCAAAACTAAATGCAACTCACAAATGTAGATATCTCATCACTAGTTGCTGTGTTGCAAGCAAGAAGCAATGCCCGAGCTAGGAGGCCTCATTCCCCGAAGCAGTTTCAGAGCCAAACCGGCAGCATAACAATACTGTAGACCAAAAAGATGTGAAATGAGGCTCAAAGTCTTCCTTTTATAATTTCCTGTTGACTTCTCGAAACCCTAAAATCCTCTTCAAGGTCAAAACCCTAATCCTTTTCAAAGATGGCGTCCTTTTCCTTCAATGCTCAATATTGACATTTTAAATAAATTCAATACTTTGATAAATGCGCCCACTTTAAGCTTGATTTGACTTTGGTAAATAATAAAATAATCTTTAATGAAGGCGCCACCCTCAAAAGACCACTTTTCAAAACAACATGAAGTCAATAGACTAGGCCAAGGGGTCAACGTTAAAATATAATATTAAAACGTGACTTTTAATTAAATGACTCAACTTATCTCTCCAAATGAGCCCTGAAGCCATTAATGAGCAAGTCAACTGACCAAACTGAAGTAGGAAGTCAACCACGCTGAACCCAACTGTAAAACTGCCAGAAATAGAATTTACTAAAAATAGTAAATTCCTGAAAATGCTCAGAATGCCAAGACAACATACCATTGGAAGCTCTCTAAAACCAGAAAGAATCCATTGAAACAAACAACTCCGAGCCGAACATCCTTCAAAATAGGAAACCCTAATTTTACCTTCCACTAGCCTACGGGTCTCCGGGATAGGCCAACGGTCACTGAAGAGATCAGGCTTGAGACGGGGACATTACAAACTCTTCCCTCAACATCGTTCTACATGAGGATTTCAAGGATCTTATGAGTGCTGTCCAACTTTGTGAGGACCTGGATCTCCTTCTCATTGGTGACCAAGAGTTGATTCTTCAATTCACATAACTCCCTAGGTCTTTGTTCAACCAAGTGACTTGGTTCTCCATGTAACCAAGATTTAGAAATATCTTCATTCTTAGGAGCCATATGATCTACTTCCTCCTCACTGTAACTTTGATCCAAAGTCATGGTAGATCCCAACTCAAGCAATGAGTCACTATTGATTGCTGATATAAAATCCTCATTAGGATCCATTACGTCATGCTCCTCTACTAGGTTCTCTGAGAAGTTGAACCGATATTCTTTATGTACAGGAGATCCCCATTCAAAATCTAGATTGCCATCATTGGAATGATGAAGATGCCCCCCAATAAGTGCTGCTTTGAAAATTTCAGTAGCATCAAACTCTTCACTAGTGGCTGCAATATTCCCAAAAGAATCATTTTGGAGCTTTGCCATACAAGTTTCTTCATTAAAGACATCTTCTTCTTCAACGACAATCTCATAGCTTACATTGTGTTATGAGTTTTGAACATCATCCAGGTCAAAGGGAAATTCATCCCACATAGGATCCTTATTATGCTTAGGTACTAACACACCTGGGTCCCATGTGCTAAGGGGCTGATTGCTTGGCTCAAGGTAAATGTGATCAGTTTACACTTCATGATCAGATGCCCCTGTGAATGAGTCACTCTTCAACTTCCTGATACTAGCATCATGATAGTCATTCATCTCCATATCTTGCAATGTCAAATCAGTCCTAACTAAACCTCTTTGTTCACCACATATTGGGCTTTCTAGGCTGCCATCATATGCATGAACAACATCCCACTCAACGTTATCCAAACCACCACTTGATTCCTTGCCAAGATGGCGTAGGGGTGATGGAGCAATGCTAGGTTCCCTCAGAGGAATAACCAATGAACTCACCTCCTTGAAACTGATCCATCATGGAAGGTTTGATAATTTCCATGGCGGTATCTTCCTCAAACTTCATGTGCTCTTCACTTGTAGCTTCATCTTCTTTAGGACTCAGAGTCCCATCATCAATGCATAGTGACTGATTTTAGCCTTCCTCATGCTTACTTGTGGGCTGCAAACGACAAGTAAGAACAACTTCTTTCTCTAACCCTTCTTCAATGGAAAGTCTTCATTTCTCTTTCATTATTCTTCTGATGTACTTCACCAAGCCCATTTTTCCAGGTTTCAATATTACAGCACGACCCAAGAAAGAGTCAAAAGAAACCATGTTTTTAAACCCATCTGACATGCTTTGATACTCTTAAAATAATTGGGAAGCCTCTTGTTCGTACTGCCTATTGATTTGTTCTTCAACTTTGCTGAAATCCATTGTCATAACTTTGAATTTTACTAATCTTCTAACAGGGTGGCAGGAACTTTGGCTCTGATACCATTGTAATAACCCACCTGTTGACGAGTGTTTTATGACCGCACCAACACAGAATAAAGTTTCCAATGGTCACTCTATCCTCTCTTGATCAAAATCTCCTGCATGCTAAGATTGCGAAAGATCATGCATTCAACTCCAAGGTTCCTTCATGCAATGGACGTAAACTCAGTTGGTTTGATGTGATTTGTTGGTATTTCAAGGGGACTTACACAATTGTTCACTCAAAGAGAAAGGGGTTTTCAAGATTCAGTAGATGTGTCAATGAAGCTCGAGTTTCCTAAACTAACCAAAAAGTACTGATTTTGAATGGCTGTAGAGATTAAAAAAAAGAAGAAGAAGCTCTAATCTATCCTAGGCGCGGGACGTGGCAGTCAAATCTCACAAATTTCAACCAAGCTTTGCTTTGCCTCACCTCGGACGACTTCCACAAAACCAGTGCAATCTTCAAAGGAGTGAACTAGAGATATTCAAATTACAAATTAACATGAAGACACCATCACGATGACGCATACCAACATGTAAATTATAACCGAAGTTAAGTCCAAACTATTTCAGTTGACCACACAAGGCGAACCCACTATCAGTGAGCCCACTAGTGGTATGGACAGCGAAGCTTGCTCAAATAAATCACCACATTCCACAATCATCTACTTCCATGAAAAATAATCTATTCTACTCTATCTAAGTTCTACTCTAAGATTCTATGCTAATTGGAAGGATGAAGAAACCTTGCTAACTACCCACAATAAAAGATGAAATCACAAGCAATGACAATTCTTTTTATTATAGTAGTGTTCACAACAGTCTCTTACAAAGCATTCAGTTGAAAACTTTCCTTCCTCCTATCTATCTATCTGTCTCTCTATATCTCTATCAATCTATGCTATGCACAGATGAGGAGGGGATGCCCCTTTTATAGTTGGCCCAGTCCAACAGACGGCTCATATTCAATTACAATGAACGACTCAGATTGAGCCACATAAGCCCTATTCAAGATTTAACCTAAAAACGGCCACAAAGTGGAGTGGGCTAATAAATGAGCACATAATGCCCACTCTCTCCCTTCACCATTATGAGCATTTAATGCCCACTATCATCTAGAAGGTCATCATCCGGGAAGACGTTCCCATTCTCTCTCTCTGACTGCAAACTCGATGAATCTAGCCAATACTGCCTCAACCTCCTGAACTGAGATAGGTGGAATATGATTAAGTTGAAATTCAAGTACTGTGACCGCCTGCCCCTGCCGAGTACAAGATTTTCCCCAAGCAACTAAGGCATCTTGAGTGCTTTGAATGATATTAGAGAAGGTCGAAATATTTTCAAAATCTACTTGGGCAAATGACCTTACATCTGAAAAGAAAGGCTCCAATTTGTTTTTCAGGCCATCTGCAGTCACTTCCTCTGGAATCAGTCTTTTAGCAAATAATGCTTCAAGTGTGTTCAAGACTCCCTCCTGAATATTTCCCATGGCCTTTCTAACTCTGGTTGATTTTTCCTGAGTTGCATCGAAGAAGCCTCGACTTGTGACTGCTGAGGAATACCAACTGGGGAAGTCATATCTGTCGCCCTCCTGAATCACTCCTTCTACCAGAGTCCGTATGGGCATATGCATTAAGGCTGCCAAGCGAGGGACAGTTTTATCCTGATAAATGTGGTTTTCACTCCAAGTCAGGTGAACATTACCCATGTGTGTCAGAATACTGGAGGCCTGCTGAAAGGAATGGGCGAGGTCCTCCATGAACTTTTCTGCCTCCGCACGAACATTGCCAACCCACTTATCTGCCTCCTGAGCCATCTTCTTTAAATTTTCCAGGCCGTTGACTGATTCCCTCAGAAGTTTAGTTGGAAGATCAACTGTTGGATTTTCTTGTCCACACGGATGGGCCAAGTGCTGCACATAGCCAGTTAACGTCTTATGCTCCATCTTCAATTTTTTATACTTCCCTTTTGTCCGGAGAAACCTATCCTTAAGAGCCTGATAGGAGGTATCGCATTCTTCGATTATTTGAGCTCCTGCCATCTCCATAGTAGTGACCACATAATTCTTTGGGATCGCCTCATCTCGGTCACATTCTACCCTGGGAACAACCACATGGAGTGTGCGAGAACCAGACTTATCTGTAGATATCTTCGAGAACTTCCTGGCCCTCTTATTTTCTGGCGGTCTGCTGATTCTGCTGAGGAATTCCTCCATCTCAATTGCTAGGTCAGTCTCCTCAATAGGATCCCTTCTCATTCTTTCCCTGAGCTAGTCTGGTACTGCCTGCTGCGGGTCACAAATAATAAGCAGTTGTTTCTCTCTCGCTTCTTCTCCATGTACTTCTTCTCTAACAATATTCTGCTGAGGTTCATTAGTTTCCATCTGTTGAATATTTTCTCCTAAACCTTGAGCCTCCTGCTCTGTAGTAGTCTCTTCCTCCAAAGCTGTCTCAATCAACTGCTGGAAGCGGGTGTCTGTCTCTGTTTCCACTTCTTCTTCTTGCTGATTTTCATTCCTAGGAGCGTTGACACTTTGACTATCTGGCTCTCTAAGAGGTGGCTGGTTCACATCCTAAAATTCTTGCTCTTCATTCAATCTGCTTTTCTGGTTTGCAAACAATGAGACCTCTTGCATGCTCAAAGAGCGAGTTTGCGATGGCGTGGGTGATGCTTCTTCTACCCTTTGAGGCACCTGCTGAACCTGCACCTCCCTCCACGGTTCTAAAGCTTGGGCGACCTGTTACCTTTTTCTAGTTGTTGGCGGCCTTTGGTCACCCGTCAAATTGTGAGGGGGACTGATCTGCTTTTAAGTCTATTCACGTGCCTTTCTACCCAATTTCTAGTAAATGTCAAAACCGGTATGCATAATGTATCTAAGTCTATGATTTCCGGCTTTGACTAGTCAAGTAGTGGGACGGTTGTGTTTCTTACTGTTTCATAGTCCGGCTGCATAACATTCACGTCCTCATCTACCTGATCTTGAACTGGAACAATCTCACATTCCCTGATTATTTTCAAGGGTATTCTGGAAAACATTCTTCTTCTAACCTCAGCTTCATCCACCGCATCGGCCCAAAAGTCTTCAATATGCGCCTTGTGCTTGTATTCCACACCCTGTACCATTCTAATATTGTTATAAGTATCAAAATCCTGCCTGTCGGTGTGGTATGAGAGGTGGAAAAACTGTAGCTCGTCCTCAGCTTCTTTGGCTACCTGCAAGGAGGGACAAACCTCATTTGAATTCCCCATGATGATCAGGAAGTCCAATCGTCCTTTCTTCTTCTTTTTCTGAATTCTATCATAGGCAATGAGCTGCCTAGATACCTCTAACATCACCATTCTATCCGTGGGGTACTGTTGTGACCTTTTCACACATCACCCCATTCAAAATGGGGACCCCTTAATTTTCTCTCTATTCGGGTCTTTTGGCTTGGGTTTGTGGGTTTGTCTCTCTCTGTCAGTTCTTTCTGTTTGGTGATGTACTTGCCGTTTGACCTAGATTTGAATTTTGACTAAGTCTGGAGGGCTTTCTGATGAATTAGGGTTTACAGTCTTTAGAGAGTTTTGAGGTCAAATTGAGTTGGCTAATCAAATTCTGAGCTTAGCACTGCTATCAGGATGCTTCGGGCAGTCTCCCACTAAATTTTCACTGAATTCTGATAACTTGCTATTTTTAGTAAGTACCAATTTGGGGCCTATTTTCTTGGGATTTTCAGATTCCGACAACTGCATTGCACTTAGAACGTTGTGAGCTACCTGCTCGCCAAATTTGAGCTGAAATAGACAACTTGCTACTTTTATCAGTTCTGCCTTTGAAGGTCATTTTTAGGGTTTGCATGTTAGACTTTCAGATGCATGTCTGGAGATCCTTTGTGGGTTTTTCGAGACCTTCGCAGTGATATAACATGCAAAACAAGATGATGACTTTCAATGATTCCGACTTCACAGGCTATTTTTAGGGTTTGCATGTTGGATTTCTCAACGCATGTCGGCATATTCTTTATGGGTTTTCCGAGAGCTTCACAACGAGGTAACATGCAAGCAGAGTTGATCACTTTTCAGAAACTTGCTATTTTTAGCCAGTGCTCGCATGTTGATCATTTTTCTAGGTTTTTCTGGGTTTTTTGAGATCTCTCGGGCAGTGTAACGTGCAAACGCATCCGACAGTCAGAAGATCACTTTTTTAGACACTTACTATTTTTAGCAGGATCGCTCCGGCAGTTGCCCAGCATTTCAGAATCACGAACACAACGCCATGCAACATAAACGAGGTCAAACGGAGACCATTTGAGCAACATGCAAGTCAAATTAGGGTTTCCAGCTTCAGGACCCAAAATGAGGGGTCAAATGCCAGAATTTTCGAAAACCAGTGTATCCCACTGCGATCAACATCTTTCGATCTACCCACTGGTAAAATTTGAAGGCAATCAGAGCACTTACTATTTATAGTAAGGCACTTTAGAAACAGGCTATAAATAGTAAGTCAGCAGCAGGTGTCAGTGTGAACGGGCAGGTCATCCCATGAGGATCATGTCATTCAAATTTCAAGTCAAACGGAGTCGTGGAAGTCTCGAAATCAAGCAGTTACTATAAATAGTAAAACACCTTCAGAAACAGGCTATAAATAGCAAGTCAGCATGGGATTGCAGTGTGAGCAAGTGAAGTAGATGATGAAGACCCCATGGCGCGAATTTCAGGTCAAATAGAGTTGCAAAGGTTCAAGAATCAAGCACTTACTATTTTTAGCATGTCCATGCAGAAGAATTAGGGTTTCCTAAAAAGTAGGGCGAAACACGACAGTTACACAAAAGCATCATCCAGTCACAATCCACATCCTTCAGGAAATCCACTCACAAAGTTTGAGCTCATTCTGAGCAGTTACTTTTTTTAGTAAGTTGCTAAAAATAGCAGGTACATACAGGCATCAGGCGCCAACAGCTCAGTCATGTCACGAGGATCGAGGCAAAGTAAAAATCAAGCTTTCTCGAGCTAGAGATCAGCTTGAATTGCAAAATTTGAGGAACGTTCTAAAAAATAGCAGGTTAGGGCAAGCTGAGGGCACCATGAACAATTCACCCTGAGTCAAACAAAAAGTTGGAAAATTCATCCAAGTCTGATAAACTGAAAGCTGGACACCTTCAAATCCGCCCTAGAAGCTTGAAGAGCCACGAAAATTTCACCAAGTCTGGGAAACTTGAAGCTCACACATGAAAATGCGCCCAAGGAAGAGAGGGGCCATGGAAAATTCGTCTAAGTATTTGAGATTGGGAGTAGACATGGTGAAATGCGCCCTTGCTAGCTTGAAGATTGATGGAAAATCTGCTAAGTATGGCAAATTTGAAGCTCCCTACCCCATATGCGCCCTTGCAAGCTTGAAGGGAGTTGAAAATTTTATTAAGTGTTATAAACTTGAAGCTTACCCCCTCAAATGCGCCTTAGGAAGCTGAAGATTGATGAAAATCTCACTAAGTGTTGTAAATTGAAAGCTTAAGGGGTCATATGCGCCCAAGAAGAAGAGAAGGCCTTGAAAATATTCTAAGGCATTTAAATTAGAAGCATGACCCCCCATATGCGCCTTGAGAAGGAGGAGGAAGCCTTGAAATTTTCTAAGGCATTGAAATTAAAAGCTAGCTATATCAAATGCACCCTTGGAGATGGAGTTTGAAAATTTTGCTAAGTGTGGTAAACTTAAAGCTTTATACCCTATATGCGCCCAAGGAGAGGAGAGGGTGGTTAAAAGTTTCTAAGGCATGAAGATTGGAAGTAGCTACCCTTGAATGCGCCCTTGGAGAGAAAGAAACTTGGAAATTTTTCTAAGTATTGTAAACTTGAAGCATGACCCCCTATATGCGCCTTGATCTTGAGAAGGGGTGAGAAAATGTCTAAGGCAATGAAACTTGGAGTAGATACCCTCATATGCGCCCCAACTTGGGTGGGAGTTAGAAAAACTTCTAAGGAAAATAAACTCAAAGTATGGAGGGTGAAATGCGCCTTAGTAACTTGAAGATGGATGAAAATTTTCTGAGTATTGGAAATTTGAAGCTCCAAGGTCAAAATGCGCCTTAAGGAAAAGGTGAGACTTGAAAACATTCTAAGTGTTTTAAATTTGAAACATGACCCCCTATATGCGCCTAAGGAAAGGAGCTGGCATGGGGAATTTTTTTTCTAAGGCATTTAAACTTGAAGTAGACACCCCTAAATGCGCCCAAGAAGTTGAGAGAGTTAGCAAAGTTTCTATGGCAAGTAAAATGAAAGCTTAAGACTCCAAATGCACCTGGCTTGAACAAGGAAACATTGAAGGTTGATAAAACGTCTAAGTGTTAAGTACCCCCCCCCCTTCCCCTCCTCCCCACCTCTCATACACGCCTAGCATGAAGAATCAATTAAAAAAATAAAAATTCTAAGGGAAATTGAAAGTTACCACCCTTGAATGCGCCCGTGGGAGAGAATTGAAAGGGAGATGCTCAAGAAAATTTTCTAAGTATGAAAATGAAAGTTGGAGAGTCCAAATGCACCTGAAGACTAGAAGCTAGGGGAGATATTTTATAATGTTGAAATTGGAACCTCAAGATAATAAATGCGCCCAAGCTTGTGTTGAATGATGGAATTTTCATAGGCATTGGAAATAAAAGAAATTTGTTCTAGGCAAAAGACGCCCAAGGCTGGAGAAGTTAAATAAACTTTGATTAAAATTATTTCCCAAGGTTAAAAAATTAAATGTCCCCCTTCGGTTAGACACATGAAATTTTGAAGTTGAGAAATATTTATCAAGGGGGAAATATTTTGGGAAGTCTTGAAAAGTGTTTTAAGGGGAAAATAATTTTACCTGGTGATTTTAAAATATTGGAGCTCACAATTAATGAATTTTTTTTGAAAAAGCGCTGACGAAGGAAATAAATGAAGTTTCTCAATGGAATAAAATTCTAAGGCGTTGAGATTAAATTTCAATAATAAATACGCCATTGTTCAAGGGTGAGATTTTTTTTTTATGTTGAAGTAATTTTAATTAATTTCCCAAAAATGCTTTAGTGAACTGAAAGTGACTTGCAGTCAAGGAGGGAAATTTTAATTTTCGAGCGAGGAAAGAATCTCCCACAATAGTAAATTCCTATGACGACTGAGCATATTCTCTCCCGAATTGGAAATTTTCTAAGTAGTGGGGGAGTGAATTAATGGCAACTACTAAACTAGGCGCCTTCTTTCAATTATATAAACTCTGAAGCTATTCATTTTTCTTCACAAATTGCAGAGTTGAGATTGTGAGAGTGCTGAAGGTGACTGCTGAGTGAGTGAGAAATTTCTGAGTTGAGTACATAATTTTTTTCTAAGTGCTGAAGGTCAAGTGAGTGAGTGTTGAGAAGTTAAAAATTCTAAAGTAAGGGAGTTGAGCTTGATTTTTCGAAGTGCTAAAAGTGATATTGCTGAAAGTTGCTGAAGCTCGAAGTTTGAATTTCGGAATTAGAATTTTAGGTTTGAGTTGTGTTGTGACTTTTCACACATCGCCCCATTCTAAATGGGGACCCCTATTTTTTTTGCTCCATTCTGGTCTTTTGGCTTGGGTTTCTCTCTCTCTCTCTCTCTCTCTCTCCGTCTCTTTTCTATCTGCCTTTCCAGGGATGTATCCGCCATTGAGCTTAAACGTAAATATTGGCTAAGTATAAAATTGGTTTTACTGCTTTCTGGCCAATTCAAGGTCGAGTAAAGTAAGAAAATTGAAAATTGAACTTAATATTGTTGTCAGCAGACATCCAGCAGGTTTCCAGCCAAGTTTCATAAAATTCTGAGGTACTTACTATTTTTAGTAAGTCTGAAATTCAGGGCAATTTGTCAGCTATTTTGAGATTCTGATCATCACACGGCATTCAGAGTATATCAGACTGCTTGCATGCCAAATTTGAGCAAAAACAGATGACTTACTATTTTAAAGCAACCGGCCCTACAAGAAATCGTGGGTCCGCATGCGCAGCTCTCTCTTGCATGTCCGGATATTCCTTCGGCTTTTCGAGACCTCTCGATGATATAACATGCAAGTCGATGATCACTGTGATTCAGCCTCGAGGCTATTTTAGGTTTGCATGCCGAGGTTTCTTTTGCATGTCGCGATTCCCCGATGGTTTTTCGAGAGCTTCGCGATGGTGCGGACATGCAAATGAGGATTCTCACCGCAGAAGGAACTTGCTATTTTTAGTGTGTGTGTCCCAAGAAATGCCTACAGTTCGTGATCACGAAGCCGATCAAGCAGTTAGCCGCTAAACCCAGAGCATGGAGATCTTTGATAATGCATACAATGCAAGTTAGGGTTTCACGTGAGCCTAAAAATAGGCTCAAAGTCAAAATCTTCAAAACCGATAAACCATCGCTGGACAAATAAGCTCTTCAAGACCGGCCGGTGAAATTTCGTCAACGGAGTACTCACACGGTAGTAAGTCAAATTGGAACATGCTAAAATAGTAAATCACCGTGATAAAGGCCAAGTCACCCGCCAGTCACGCGGTGAGGATCGGGCCATCCAAATTTCACGTCGATCGGAGTTTGGGAGCTATCAGAAACATGAGCTTACTATTTATACTAAGCCACCTTCAGAAACAGGCTAAAAACAGCAAGGTGACTAAAAGTGGCAGTGTCGACAAGTTGATAAAGGCATGAGGATGCTATGTTTAAAATTTCAGGCCATTCCGAGCTTCAGAAGTCCAAATTCATAGAACTTACTATAAATAGCAGGGCACGTAAGCTAGCGAGGATGATAAAATTTGTCTAAGTCTGGAGTCTCGTCCAGCAGGCATAGGGAAATGCGCCCATCTCAGCTAGAGGCGTAGAAAATTTTTCTAAGTGTGAGTTCATCCTGCTCAGAGGCAAAATGCGCCCAGTGTAGGAAAGTCAAAAGAAAGTCAACGAAATTTCATCCTGCTCAGGGGTCTAAATGCGCCCAAAATGAAAGAAGGGAAAGTTAAAAAAATTTCTAAAACATGAAAATCCGCCTCACACATCAAAATGCGCCCATCCTTCACAAGCATGGAAATGCGCCCAGAATTCAAGGTGGTCAAAGCAAAGTCAAACATGAAAATCCGCCTCACACATGAAAATGCGCCCAAGGTTGATGTTTATCCTTCACACAAGAGGAAATGCGCCCAACTTGCAAAGAGTCAACAAAGTCAAAGTTTTCCGTCCTCCTCCATAGGCAAAATGCGCCCAAATCATGCATGTCAAGACAAAAATTATGAAGTTGAAAGGTCATCCTTCTCTCACATCAAAATGCGCCCATGTTTGGATTATAAGTGGTAAATGCAAGTGGTAAATAAGGTAAAAGTCTTCCCAAAACGTGGTGAGAAGTGGTAAAAGGTGGACGTTATCCTCCTCTACACTAAGAATGCGCCCAAGGTGGTGGGCCTTGGTAAAAACTTTGCTAGGCGTGTGAAGGGAGTTATAAGGCGTTGGAATTTCCTAAGGCGTGGAAAATATTTGAAGGGGTTAAGAATAAAGTGTGATGTGCGCCTAGGAAGGGAGTTATAAGGCGTTGGAATATGTTAGAATATATTTCATGGCGTTGAAAATAAAGTGCTAAGTGAAGTATGCGCCAATGTTTGAAGGGAGTTATAAGGTGATTTTAAAATATATTCCAAGGCGTTGAGAATAAGATGTCAAGTGTTGTGCGCCTAGAGTGATAAAATGTTAAAAAAAAAATTTCTAAGGCGTGAGATTTAAATTTTCTAAGGCGTTGGGCTTTTGAATAAATATTTTCCAAGTGTATGGGATGAAGTGGAGATAAAATGTACAAGGCGTGCCGGGAATGAACGAAGTTGATTAAAAAATTCCTCTCCACTGGCAATCAAAATTTTTCTAAGGCAAGTTCTCAAAATGCGAAGGATGATTAAATTTTTCTAAGGCAAAAATTTTTTTCCTTGAAAAATACGCCTAGAACTCAAATTGATAAAATTCTCCGATGCACAAGCAACTTTTCTCAGTGATGGAGCCAGAGACGATGGTATTTCAAGTTCTTCAAATTTTTCAAGAAGTCAGAGCAACACAGAGTGATCACGGGCGAAGAACGAATTTAAATGATGGAAATATATTTTTCTAAGGTTCAAAATTGAAAAATTAAATGAACCCGTTCGTTGGGTACCCATCGATTCGAGGCGTTCTGAAGAAAATTTGCTTCTGGGTACTGAATATTTGTGATGATGAATGGATTTCCAAGTCTTCTGAGCTTCGCCGACACTTTTTCAGTGAAGAATTTGATCAGTGCTCGAATGGTGAATTTTCCTAAGGGAAAATTTTTAATTTTCTAAGGCAAATTTGAATAAAATGAGTTTTCAAGATGAATTTTCTTCGAATGATGAATCTGAAGGGAGTTGCCTAGATAAGTTTGTTTAAATTCTTCGAAGATGAATTTTCCAGAGCAGATGATGAAGTTAAAAATTCGAATTCAATTGACAGAGCTCCGGCTGGTGAGTAAAAAGAAGATGAATTAAATCAAATTTTCAAAGCAAAACAAAACGCTACCAAAGTCAAGTTTCTAAGAATAAAATATTCCCACGAATCGAGACAAGTGTCAGAAACACCAGGGAGGGAAAATTCGAATTCTTGAAGTGGAGTAGTGGAGTTTAATGGCACTGGCTAAAATTAACTTCTTCTAGAATTCGAGTTTTAGCTATAAAATGGAGAGGTTTTTCACTTGTTTTCACAGCTGGAGAAGTCGGACTTGCTCTGAGAGTGAAGTATTGCAGTGAACTGTTGCTTGGAGAATTTAAAATCTGAATGTTGAGGAAGGACGCCTTAAGTTGCTGAGGCTTGAAAGAATTTGAAATTGTTGCTGAGAAGTTGAGTTTGCTGAGGAGGCGCACTTGGGAGTTGATTAAATTTGTGCTGAGAGAAGTACGCCTTAAGTTGCTGAGAGGTACTCGCTGGTTGGAGAAGGTACGCCATTGCTGAAATAGAAGAGGTACGGCCTTTGCTAGTGTTGAGGCTGAAGCTTGAAATCTGATTTGATTGAGCTTAGTTGAAGTTGCCATTTGAGGGGCGCCTTGAAGCAAAGAAATAGCTGAGAACTTAGAAGCACGAATTTGCTAGCTTGATATTTGCTGATTGCTGATACGAAGACATAGAAATTAAAATTGCTGATTGCTGATACAAGGTCATTCAATTTGCTGATTGTGAAGTCATCAGAGTTCACTTAGAAATCTGTTCTAAGTGTTGGAATTTGAATTTATTCAAGAGAAGAAGCTGAGGTTTGCAAAACACGAAAGATATTGCAGCTTCTAGAATTCAACTGCAGCCCCTATATCATTAAATTTAATTGCTGATGAATGTTTGTTAT
>VDFB02102101.1:0-55628 GCA_007258455.2 Sequoia sempervirens | reverse complement strand
AACTCATTATTGGTTTTACACTTTTAATAAACCCTCGACTAACTAAGTGGAATCCTCAAGCTATGTGAAGGATACTTCTAAATCTAACAAAGAAATATTTAGCATTAATGTCCACAAGTGACAAGTGGCACTAACAATTGGATAGGGTATTGAATTGAAAGTTTTGGATGGGACTAGCACTCTTTGTAAAGTTGCTAATGACCAAGGCACTATATCATTTGAATCATTGCATACCCTTTGTTTATCAATAGGGTTGCATTGTGTTAGTACCATATGAAACTATTTTTTGGCATTCTATTTTAAGATAATTGTCAATAAATCCTCAATGTCACATCAAGTACAAGTCAATTATTGATACTCTCAGTCAATATTGTCAAAGTTGTCTTGTTTGTGGTCTTTTAAAATAACAATTTTGCAAGGAAAAGATGATTTCAGCAAAGCTCTAAACTATGAAAACAACAAAGAAGACAATGACAAAGTCAAGCCAAATACAATAGTTCTTTAAGCCATGCACACAAAGAAGTGGTCGAAGAAGTTTCAACAGACAAAAGCATGAAGAAATTGTTCGAAGGAACCTAATACAAGCATTTCAAGACTAAGTAAAGATTGGAGCAAATCACTAATGACAAATCCAAGGAGAAGTTCCACCTAACACCCAAAGGTGTTGAACAACTTTTAAAAGTGCACCAAAAATAAAGGAAGAATAGCCAAAGTTTAAGCGCAACTTTCCATTGGCGATGTCACTCCAAAGTTCCACCCAAAGACAATAAAAAGTGGAAATGTGTTTATGATTCTCCACCCAACATAGAAAAAGATACATTATCCCCTTCTCAAGCATAAGATTAATGGAAACCCTTAGCCTATTTGCTTAATTTTTCCTATAGGCTAATGGGGTGGTAAAAAGGGAAATAATTAAATAATTAAATTTAAGTTGCCGAAAACTAACTTTATATTATATATTAAAAATGCAACTTATATTTAATTATTTCTGAAGGTTGTTATAAATGTGGTTAAAATTTGTCACTAGGACAAAGATCCTAAAAGTGATTGTTAAAAGGACATTTTTATAATTTTATAAATTTGAGGGAAAGTATTAAAAAAATATATAAAATTATATGATATTCCCTCGAAAAGTTATATAAGGAAGATTAGACACAAAAAAAGGTCTTCTCGATCATTTATTAATTTCTTCTTCTAGAGAATGAACATGAGTTGTTCTTCTTTGCTTGAGGAGGAAAACCCTCCTAGCCATTTGAGTGATTTTATCCAAAGATCACCAAAGTGCTAAATGTATCCCTTTTCATTGGTTTTTGGTGATTGGTATTGTTTTGTTGATTTGTTTGAGTTTGTGAAAGTATTCAATGTGGTTTCAAATTTTAAGTTATGATAGATTATTTATTTGAAAAACATTTTCTATTA
This sequence comes from Sequoia sempervirens, assembly GCA_007258455.2. NCBI lineage: Eukaryota > Viridiplantae > Streptophyta > Pinopsida > Cupressales > Cupressaceae > Sequoia > Sequoia sempervirens. The sequence goes on along the minus strand of VDFB02102101.1, from coordinate 54,209 downwards.
ATATTTTGAAGCATCAAGAGGATTTTACTAGTTTTAAACCAGCCACTTGATTGTATTGTTGAGTTTAATAAATTAATTACCTTGTGAGTTGTACAACTTTAGTTTGCTGGCAGTACACCTTTATTAGGGGTGATTGGTGAATTTTGGGAATTGCAACCATAATTTCTGAGCAATTCTGCCTCCTATACTTGTATTTGCAGCTGTTGTTCATTTGTGAGATGAAGTTGCATCTTTCTAGAAGGAGTCCATAAAGATTGGTAGGGTTCCATACAGATTGGTAGAGTTCCATACTAATTGTTTAAGGTCTTTGTAGTGTTTTGAATGTGCAGCTCCAGCTTAGTGGTTCATATTTGCTGGTTCAAATATATTGAAGAAGATTGTTGCTGTTGCATTCAAAGATTTTTCATCATTTATTTCAGCTACAACAAATGGAATTATGTTGCTAAATTCTTCTACAGCTGATTGCATCGTCCGGGTACTAGTATTCTATCATACTCTTGGTTGATATATTTGGTGTATTTGGTGTTTTCCTGTGAAGCTTACTGCTGTTAAAAATCTGAGATATTACATACAAATTCAGTCTCATGTTTATTTGTTTCATCTGGAAGGTATTACCGCAAAATATTAATTGCACTTAATATTGTAAGAACCTAAACGATTTCCCATTGGATCCACTTTTGAATTTTTATATCACTACCCCCCAAGCTGGCATTATCTAGAATCCACTTGTTATCTTCCAATTTGGCATTGATCAGTCCTATAGTAATCTACCCATTTGGCATTGATTCAATCTGATTGTAATATGTTAGTAGTATTGATCATATCTGCATATTTATCTTTGATTGTAAACTGGACAACTTTCCGTCAATAAGTTTGAAATTAATTACTTATTGACCACATCCCAATTTTTGTATGCTCTCACCTTGCCCATCTCAAGATCTTGGTGATCAGAAAGAACTTGGGTTTGTGTTGGTTTTAGAATTTGGTGAAACCATCTAACATTCTGGCCAAGAACATTACAAAAAGAGATTTAAGTGTGAATGAAGCACACTTTTGGCTTGGCAATGCCAAATGAAGTTCGCACCCAAGTAGATGGAGGAAGTAATCATAAAGTCCAAGTGTCATTGTGAGAGGGCAATGCCAAAATGAAATTCATAAACACTTTGGCATGTTCAAAGTGAGAAAATAAGTGATCTATAACGTTTGGCACACAAACTAGGTTGTAGAGCTACCATGAAACCACGCTAATAAAGTGGTAGAAGCCTTAGTAGAGTGCACATTTTAATTGGAAAAAAATAGACCTAAAACAATGCTCATGAAAGAGTATGAATCAAGCAATGACAGTCACAACTAAAACAAGGATCATTTTCCTTCATTGTTACCTATATACAGTCAAGCTTGATCTTCCAAGTCAAAGATTTTAGTCTCCTCAAATAGTGTATTTAAGGCCAACTTTCATGACCATTTTTTATGAGTTCCAAAAGTATGGCCGTTAAAGGTTTTCATCACATCAAAGCAATCAATAGGTGTATTTAAGGCCAACTTTCATGACCATTTTTTATGAGTTCCAAAAGTATGGCTGTCAAAGGTTTTCCAGAAGTATAGAAGATTCCCAATTACAAAGGATGTTTGTGCTATAATTTTTGTTAAGAACCTTAGGAATGATGTGTTGTTATAGTCAAGGTTGACAAAACCTCATCATGGTGCCAATTTTGGCATAGGAGTGTTCATCAAGTTCTGATCTTTTTACAATTTCCATTGGCTTCAAGGAAAGTTAGCCAAATTTCAAGGATTCAATCAGATTTACAAGTCAAACTTATTTTAGATTTTCGAATCTAATTTAAGTAACAAAAATTGTTATTGTTCTAGAGGAGATGGATTTGAGCTTGTTACTAGGATTTTATTTTATCAATTGTTTTAGAATTAGTTTGCTTTGAAAGAGTTTTATTTCCTCTTTCCACAAATAGGGAAAGGGTTGTGTTAAAGCAATTATTTTTTGGGGTTATCTTAATTTTTTTTTTCCCTTTAAAGCTGGTCTTTCGAGAGCTTCTGTATAGATAAGCACCTTGAACACATAATTTGTAAGGATAGTGGATGTTAAGCCTATGTTACAAAAATTGTCAATGAAGTTATTGTATTTTCATGAAATTAATGTGGTGGAAGTCCAGTTTATGTTATAGAAGCTATTGTCCAGTCAAAGTCATTGTAACTATGATTGCATGTTTGTAATTTCTTGAAGAAAATCAAAGGAAGGTTGTTGAGTCGAGCTTTGTATTGGCAAAATATATTTAATTGCAACTTTGAATGTAGTCTAATTATTTCCTTTATGAAATCATATATTGTTCACTCATATAAATCTTTATTGTTGATGTAGATTTACTTTTCTTTGATTTGAGGGAGCTATGATGATTTCTTGAGGGCTGATTGAGGTTTCCAGTTCGCTGTACCTTCATATCAGACTGCTGCTACAGTATATCAGACCTGATATAACCTTGTTCATTCTTGTTTTATGATGCCTAATCGTTGTTATGGTGCAGGGGTTGATATTTGATTCATTGGGCAATCATATTGTCATGTTTATCTCATGCTATATAGTACTGGACATCATATTGTAAATTTGTTACATTGTTATGGTAGTACCATTCAGCTCTTTACTTTAAGTCATTTTGGGTACTTCACTGCATAAGTGGTTGCTCCCAGTAAAAATTGGTTGAGCCTTTGCTTATTGTACTTTATTCCCGCTAAATAAGTGGTTGAGTTTTCCTTTATTTCATATCTTGTAGCCCACTGAAAAGTGGAAGTGGCTGGCCTTTCCACCAAGTGCTTTACTTTCTCTATTGGTTGGCTTTCCGCCAATAGCTCTACTTGTTTACTTTCAGCATTGTTATTACTACTCACCCAACTGAAGAAGTAGTAACTTAGCCAAGCTCATAATTGTAAGCCAACCACCATACACTCTCACCTTGCCCACACTTGGATTTGGGTGATCAGAAAGTGGAAGGTATTCTTTCAATTAGCTTTATCACTTTCAGTATTTGCAAAGATCCCCTTACACCGTATGCTCTCACGTTGCCCACTCTAGGATCTAGGTGATCAAAAAGTGAAGTGTTGCTTCCAGTTTGTCTATCATTGCATTTTGGGCTAACGTTAATGGGTGCAAGTTGTGAAGTTTTTTCGAAAAAATAAGGGTGGTATTTTATATCTCCTCAAATGGAGTTTGAGGAATCCGATATAACTGTCTCTTTTGCTCACGGTTGTAATATCCGATTTCCCTATCACTCATAAATAGGTTTTAGCAACTGCAAGCAAGTGTCAAGCACAGGCTGGCAGGATGACCAGCTCTGATACCATTGTAATATCCACCCCAATTTTAAAAAATTTGCAACTTGTTAGCATTAGCAAAATAAGCAAACATAATGAACTGTAAATCAACTACCTTCCACTTTTTGATCACCCAGATCTCGAAGCGGGCAAGGTGAGAGCATACGGTGGCAAGGTTTACATTGCAATGTTGGAAAGAAACCGCCTGTTCAATGGGGTGAGTAGTACTGAAAGACACCACTTGTGCAATGGGTACAACTGAAAATAAAGAACTCTTTCGCTTTTCAATGGTGAGTGCAAAGAGAGACCACTTATGCAGTGGGGTTAAGTACTAGGAGCCCCTTTTTCAAAGGAATATGAAAATCACACCACTTATTCAATGGGAAACAAAGGTGCCACTTATTCAGTGGGGTTAGTATCAAAACCAAATAGGAGCTAAAATCACTAATTGGTACTACCAATTTAGTGTTACAATGTTAGCTCAATACAAAATGATACTAACAATTATAAAATCCACTATGTAGCTACAAAGTATAGCTAGAACATGAAATAAGCAATCCCACATCAAAACCACTAAGCAAATAAGTCAACACTGCAACAGATTAGCATAAACTCCATAAAATGACAGAATGAGATTGTTTGCAGGTCTGATATGCTGTTGCAGCAGTTTGATGCACCAAACCAGTAAGCATGACATTGGCACAAATCCCTAGAATGCATCCCAAATCATCAAAGAACACCATATAGCAACCAGCAATAGCCTAGTAGAGCCTAGGCACCATCAAAGAGTCACCAAAGGGCTGCAACCATGAAGTGATTCACTTCTGAAACCCACACATTCCCAACCAGCAATAGTACGACCTTGGAAAGGGGTGATCTGCTCCTAAAATTCCAAAACAGCAGAAAAAAATCTGCAAACTTGCAGGCCTAGTTTCCCAATGATGAGGGAGAGAATGAACCAATACCCAAAAGCCAAATACCAATACTTCAATCTGCAACTTCAATAAGGTGATAAGGCCTAGACATGAAATGGTACGGCCAGCAAGTATGGAACCAAGAAAATTCACTCTAAAAATCCTGAAACCCTAAACAACTCAAGTGCACACCAAAATATATAGCTAGAAAACATCAAAACAATCCATAACTGAAAGGAAACTGAAAATCTTCACCAATAACTCCAATGGAAACTCCTACAATGAAGCCACTCCAATGCCTAGCTAAGGAGTCTCTCAACTCTGAAAATAAAGCCACTTTGAAGGTTTTTGTCTTCAAAGCCCTTGAAGGATTCAATCCCCAATTCTACAGCATTTTGTTATCTTCAATCAACATATCCCAAATGAGAGCACAAGGTGAGTTTATATAAAAATTAGGGCACCCAATTTCAAATGCTTTTTCCTTCCAAAAAGTGATGCCCATCTCCATGAGAAAACATTTGATTTATCTTTTATTTTCACATAACTCCTCAAGCTTGGTGTCCACCTTAGGAAATAATATTTGCTTTTTAAAAACAACTTAAGTGACCTTTTCCTAGGCGTTGAGCACAAGGGGGTCAAAATGAGATTTCACTTAAGTCATAAAGTTACCTTTTTGAAGACTTAAGTGATGGCGAATAAATATTGCTCCAAAAATAATTTAAACTCACCACTGCCAAAATTGGAAACCCTGAACTATACTGCTATCAGGACCAAGTGCTAAAAATGACACTTACTAAAAATAGCAAATTGCTAAAAATAGTGAATCAAATCTCCAAACTGGCTCAAACTAAATCACACTAGAACTTACTAAAAATAGCCACTACTAAAAAGAGCAATACAGTTGACCAAGGCTTAGAAAAAAACCCACAAAAGCTCACTAGCAACATTAGTATACTCTTCTGGAAATGCTGACACAAATCCTCCAAGGATTATGGAATCCCCTTAACTCCTCCATTTAGCCTACGAGACTCCGGAAATAGGCTAACAACCACTGAAAATCTTAGGATTGAGAAAGGGACATTACAATGAGACAGCCTCACGGGTAGGGAGTGCAGAACTTGGTGGCAAAACAACTAGGATGACCATGTCTTGAAAGTAGCGCTGAGACATGCATAGGTTAACAAGTTGTGCAACTCCCATTCTTCAACTCCTAATAGTTTGAACCTTTCTTGAAGGCGATGGTGACAAACTATTGCAAACATGCTCACAAATCAATCATTGACCACAAAGGGCGTCTGGTAACTATCTCCTTCTGGCCAACAAACTTTCATAGAGTGTTTGACTTACCGGCCACAAGTAACAGCATATGCAAACCAATTGGGAAATTCACCCAACAACACAAGGAAGCATCAATAAAAAAAAGTTTGCCAACCCGATTTAACCTAGGAGGACGGCATATGGAGTGCGAGTAATCGGGGTTTGAGGAAGAATTTTTTGGCCACACACAAATGGAAGTGCATAATGGACTTAATCAAGTGCAAATTGACACATCGCCTCACAGAAATGGGGACCTCGCTAGTTTGCTCTTAGGGGGTTAGCTTTGGAGAGTAGCAATTTCTTAGTCTCTCGATGCCCTGAATTCCATGTCAAAGTCCGGAGTCATCATCCCGAGCCAAGTTGGGAATTTGGGCCTGAAACTGAACATAAACGCCATAGAAGTGCTCAGAGGACCCTGCAGACGAGGATCGCCTATGCTTTCGCTCAATTCTGACACTTCCTATTTTTTAGGGATTCTGCTTTTTTGCTTTTTGCTTTTTTCGTTTTTGGCATTTCTGGACCAATCTGGAATTTACTATTTTTAGAAAGTTGCTTTTTGCTTTTTTCTATTTTTAGTAAGTTTCTATTTTTAGAAAGTGCTAGGTGTCACTGGCAGTGGAGTCGAAAGTTTCCACTTTTGGAACTAAAAAGCAAGCAAAAATCAAGCAGAGATCTTGAAAAATCACGAAAAATCATGAGAAAAGCGCATGCAAGATGAGAAAAAGCTGAAAAAGGCGCATGAAAGGGTAAAAAATCAACTGGACAAAATCGCGCCTTCATGAGAAAATCACTTAAAAATCAAGTAAAAAGCAAGCAAATTGCAATAAAATTCGCCTAAGGCTGGATAAGTACGCCATTGGGAAAATCCAGATGAATCTTCAAAAAGTCCAGTTGAGAAATCCGAAATCTTGAAAAGAAATCCAATTGAAATTTGAAAGATCAAGACAAAATCCGCCTTCTACAAGGAATTCCAGTTGGAAAGTTCGAAATTCCAGTTGGACAAAGATGAAAATCGACTAAGGCAAGAGAAATTTCGAACTGGACTTTAGGAACTCCAAGTCAAAGTGAAATTCCAGTTGGGAAGTAGAAAGTTCCAGTCGAAAGTCGAATTCTTCAAAGTGAAAATCGAAAATTTTCTAAGGCAAAATCGCTTTGGTAAGTGAAATTCCAGTTGAAAAAGTAAAAAGTCCACTTGAGGGTCGAATTTTACCAAAAGGCAAGAAATTTTAGATAACTTAAATTTCATTTAAAAGTTATCAATTAATGAGAAAGGGACGCCTTGTTTGAAAAGTCAAAGATCACGATAAGATTGCTTTTTTCGTTTTAAAGCAAAAACGTCCAATGAAAGAAAGAAGTCGACCTAAACCAATTTGGAAAGGTTTTATTATAAAAGATGATCTTGTGAGCTTATTTTTATTATTTGCAAAGTCGAATTTTTCACAGGCAAAACCTCTCTCAAGAGAAAGACGTCTTTCTTCTTCAGCTGCAAACAGATTTTTTTTTTGATTCCAGAACATAAGAGTTCGATTTTCCTCTTCCATTTCCAGATTTCAAAACAACTGCAAGGTTATTATTGGCGATTTTAGAAGGGAGAAGGATTTGTTTATTGTGGATTTGAGAAAACTTCAGTATAAGTCTTTAAAAATCCAAAAGATTATTTAAAATTCCATGAATGCTCTTTAAAAACAATAAAGGCGGATCAAATTTCATTGAGAGTTTATTCTTTAACAGCCTTTTAATCAAGTTCTGGATATTTTTTTAATTAATTTTAAATTTCTCCAGCCAAGAAATCGCCTTTTTATAAATTTGTTAAAATACTCTAACTTCGAGCTTCGTACAGGCACAATGTCTTCTCCAAAGAACGTGGGAGGTGGAGTCAGGAAAGCTCAAGTAAAGGAAGTCCTTAAAGAATTTTATCCAGAATCCCAATTATCCTCGAAGTGGAAGAAGGTAGCAGATACCAACTTTGAGCAGTTTAATGCAATTCAACACAAGAGAAGGATGTTTGGCACTCAGAACGAAATGCCTACGCCTATTGCCACAAATATTGTTAAGTCTGGACTTCATCAAGCAGCAGGATTTCCACCTGCAGTTCAGTGCAATGAGTTAATGGTCGAGTGTGCCAGAAGGTACCATCCACAGACAAGATCCATTAAAACACCCAATGGGATCACCTTAGCGTACTTTACAGAGGATTCAGTTAGGGAAGTATTTGGTATTCCCCATCGCCGAAAAATGTTGAACAGGACTCAACAGGAATCACAGGCCATGTTCGATCAAGCCAAGGAATCCTGTATGGACATAGTCAATTCTAACTGGATTAAGGAACCCAAAAGACATCGCTCCAAGTTGCCAAAGAGATTAATTTGCACGGATTTTAAAACAGAATACAGTGATATGATTCATATGCGAAACAGGATTATGGGAACTTCTCAAGGAGCCTTCTTCGAAGTATGGATGTTTTCGTATGTGGAGGAGATCGTATTGGGAATGGAGGCAATAAATTGGGCGAAGTTAATAAGTGATAATATCGATTTCCAGTTGAGAAACTTGGAAAAGACCAAAACCTTCTATATGAGTTCTTATGTGGTTTATATCTTGGCACGGTTCACCAAGTATAGAGGACTGATTTGTAAAGGCGAAGTTGGACTTCGGAAAGATCAACTCAAAGCATATGATTGTTACCCGCAGCTCCAGCTACATTACAGGGACAATTTCAAGATAACTAATGACGCCTTCCTTATGTATATCACGCGAGTGCTTCAAGGAACAGTTCAAAGGAGGCTATCTAAAGAAGCTATGGTGATGCTTGACAAGTTCGGATCTTGGTTTATCCAGTTTCCGACCTTCACATATATAAGAGTTCATGGATTCTCGGATGCTCCGCATAGACTTCCTCGATATCCAACAGACAAGATTGTTATGCTCGAAGTTGCAAGGCAACTGGCATGTGTAGACTCTATTCAGGCGAAAAAGAACAAACAAGGAGTGGATTTTCCGGTTGCAATTGGAAAAATGCTAGAAGTCTGCCCCTCATTACAATCAGCCAAGACAGCAAGGGTAGAGTTGCAATTTTATAAGTTCAGCACTTATAATCCAAGGTCCGATTATGATCCATACCTGAGAGTTCACGGGAAGAAATCCCTTCATGTTATGCAGATTGAAGACTATTGGTCTAACTTGGTGGACGAGTATGGAGTCAGGAAGAAGACTTGGTCCAGAATTCCAATTGAACTTGTAAAAAGGTGTGACTTGTTCCCTATACCTGACCAAGTAAAGACAACGGGGACTACATACATCCTCAATTTGAACAAGAAAAGGATAAGCCCATCCTGTTGCCTAACTGGACGCAACCTGAGTTGACCGATTTGGGCATATTGATGAAGGATATTTTAGCATACTCAAGGGAATGGGTTGACAGTCAGATCAGCAGGTTGAGAAAAGAAGGAATTTCTCTTACCTATGCCACATTGAGCAATAAGGAAAGCCAGGAGGAAGCAATTGGCGAAAGTCTTGATGAACTTTCGTATCCTAGCAAGAGGAAGGTAGTGAGTAAAAACCTTCACACGGAGGAAAAAGATGCAGCTGACAGAGAATTGGAGAATAAGAAACAAAAAGTGAGTGAAATTTCATCATCTTCAAGTACTTTATCAGTTGGAGTAACAGAAAAGGTGTCCATTGCTGAGATCGAACCAAGCCATGAGCAAGAAGTCGAGTTCCAAGAGTTAGAACAGTTGGATTCTCTCCAAGAACAAACCCTCACTGAGTGTTTGGAAGGGGATGATACGTTGATGATTGAAGGCGCAGGAGATACTGAGATCCTTGAGAACAATGAAGAGCTAGGAGATGAGGTAATTTCTGCTCTAAAAGGAATTAATGATGATGTTCAATTAGAAGATGGGATGGAATTATCCACTATCTCAGCTTGGTTGACTGAAAGTTTGATGAAGAAGTCCAGACCACTGGATGAAGTTCAACCAGTTGAAAGCATGCAAGACTTCCTAGAGAGGATTGGCAAAGCTAAAACGCCAAGGAAGCCTAAGAAGTATTCTCAGATTACTAGGAATGATGCAGGATCCAGGATCTTACAGGTGGCAGTCCCGAAAATTGATAAGCCAAGAGATCAGATTACTCCTATGGACTATGAGGTTACAACATTGGACATTGGGCCAACCACGATAGATTAGGATTTCCATGATATGCATACTCCAAAGCCATCGTGGAGAAGTTCAATAAACAGAGGAGAAGAAAAGAAAGGAGTTAGAAACCTCGAGGCTATTAGGAGTTCATTCAAAGAGCTAAATGTTCTTTGGCGCCTAAGAAAATTTAGTTTTCTTTATTCCAACTACTCATCTCTTACTCCTGAACTGTTGATGTTCCTTGAGGTTATGAGATCATCCTAGTCAAGCAACCAAGAGTTGGGTGACCAATATTTCAAAACAGATGGAGCAATTCTTAGAGAAGTGCGCTCAGACTTATGACAGATCTGCCTTGCTTATAACTGAAGTTAGTCAAGTTGAAGACAATTGGGAAGATTTCCAGTACATATAGGACAAAGTAATACCTCGTTTGAAGGTTTTAAAGGAAGTTTCCCTGCAAATATTAATCCAGGAGGGTGTTATCGAGGAAGGAGCCTCATATGATTTCAGCAGGTGGTATCATTCCTTATTGGCTAAAAGGAAGACATATGATGGAATAAAGGAAGAATGTGCTGTTATACGGAGTGCAGTTGAGAAAATTCAGTTCAAAATCCTCACTTCTCTTGAAGGATTGACAAGACAGGAGCATCATGATGCAAATGGTTTAGATTTAGAAGGATTGAAGAAAAGTGTGATGAACATTTATTTCAAGGAAGTGCAGATTGTTACGGAAAATCAGCTTGATGATATGTCTTCCCTTTTGACCTTTATGGATAACTTTCAGAAACAAGAAGATAGATGGGAAGGTACTTTCACTCAATGCCTGGAAACCTTGGACGTGATCGAAGTGCAACTGGATTCTGTGCCGAGCATCTCAATGGAGGAACTCAATTCTGTGTTAACCAAATTTCTTGCATTTGCAGCTAGGGAGCGATCCAAAGGGAATTGCATTCTGGATTCCTACTTGCTCGAATGATTCGCGAGGTGTCATCATTTTCCATACTCCAAGTGGCTTGTTCTGCTTGTGCCATGTGTCCTTTGAGTTGGTTATGCTTTTAGGGTTAGGGTTTATTGAAATGATCTTGGCCATTGATCTCAAATCAATCTTGACCGTTGCTTTGTAATTGGGGTGCGTATATAAACCCCACGCATTTCATTTATTCAAGGAGAGACTTATGAAATTGTTGCTACTATTGCTATTCAAATAATAAGTGGATTCAGAGTTGAGCATTTGTTATTTTTATGAGCCCGCATGGTTTCATGATTTCTTCAATAGATTAAATTGTTTTCAAGTATTTTAGATGAATGAAGGATTGATAGTGTTGGAGATAGTGAGATTAGTTCATACCTTTGTCAATTGGATGATTTTCAATTTGATGTGTAAGGTTAGTCTGAACATTGAAACTGCTTGACTTGAATTCTATTACCTATATGCATTGGTCGAATTGATGGTGGTATAGTGTAATAGGATATCTTTCGTAAACCCATTGAAGATTGCACCGTCTTTGTCTAGTTGTAGTACTGTGCTTGGTGAAGCAAAGATTGGTTTAAATTTCACTATCCAGCATTTGTCTCTTAAGTTCGTAGGAGTAGTTTTCCATAAATCTAGTTCTTTTAACCCTCATCCCTTTTCCTTTTATTTTATTCCAAACTGAAAATCCCAAAAATATAAGAGCATTCAACGTTACATCAATCCAAACCCCTACTTTGAGTAAGTTCATTATTCAAGGTCCCTTTGTGAAATCAGCATATCACATCATCCATTGAGCTTGTCCATCCCCCAAACGAAACATTGGAATTACCATATGACCTTTCTAGCAATCTTAGCATAAGAGGTAATTTTTCAAGGAGGATAGAGCTGTCTTTGGGCACTTTTTATTGGTGTTTGGTGTGTCACAAAACACGATCAACAAGTCCCTTATTGCATTCTTGCAATATCTAGGGTGATGACTTCCTGTCATTTTACTCTCAAGATTCAATACCCAACATCTTGATGCGTCAATTCGAGTTTCGACATTATCATGGAATCTCTTAAGGTATTATAAAGACTTCTTGTCTTGTTTTATGGCTTTCTCGACCTTTCATTGTCAATCAGTATAGATATATGTACAATGTCATATCCAACATAAGAGTTATAGATTTCCTATATCCTCCTTGTTTTAATTCTAGGGTTTAGCTTCTCTAACCCAATACATGGAAATATCAACATCCTTGTCCTTCCAAAGGTAATAACATAAGTGTATCAAAACGTACGAACAAAATGCCTCGAGTCTTTCCTAGACCACTCGGCATTGCTCAAGTTTAGATTTCACGTAACAAGAATAAGCATAGTATTTGAGGTAATTCCTTACTATCATAATATTTAAAAGAATACCATCATTTATATCAATTGTTTGGATCTAAGACAATCTTTTGACACTAAAGTGTTCGATTTAAAAGGTAAATCTACTTTCGACCCCATGATCTACTTGAGTCTACTGACTTTCAACATAGGTTAAGTTATGAACTCATAAATAACATTATTGTCACATAAACCCTTATCAATCAAATAGGTTACCACCTTCTTATTGAATTGAGTTACGAATCTCTCCTTATGTCCCACCCTGAGGAAAATCATTCCAGTGAATACCAATCTTGGGTTTGTTTTGACCATTTGGGTTACTATTGAAATGGGAAATTGTGACTCCTCGTCACCTTATTCCACTTTTAACTTATTACAAAAGCAACCATAATCACCACCCAAGGTCCTTTATGGTTCACAAGTTCAATTTTATCAACCTTGAAGTAAGGATCATAATCTTGACTTTCTAGGCATACCTTGCCCTAGACCGAAAGATTAGTTAATAATGGTCAACAACTCATATTTACCCGTGTGAGCTTTTAGTGTTAAACACTATCTTAGAATGTTCATTCATAAGAAGGATACATATTAATCCAGACTTGTAATAATAAGCTATGTTCTTGACCTTATATACTACCTCATATCTCGAGGGTTGATTAAACATGGCCTTGGTTATATCATTAACCATACTGCCATCATTGGCTCATAAAGAGAATACAATAAGAAGTTCATCGACTAAGATCTTAATGACCTCTACCACCTTTCGAGGTGACTATAATGGTTATATACATGTCGGCTAATGAGTAGTTATTAAAAAAACAAGAATAATTATACATTATTCGAGTAAGCATTCTTGACAACAAAACTTGGAATTAGTTGTGCATTAGTCATTTCTTCCTCTTCTCACTTCCCAATTATTGAACTTGGTTCAATATCACAAAGGAGATAAGGTTTGATATATCGTTCAAGAATGAAGAGAGTCTCAATTAGACAATGGAAGTTTTCTTGGAATCCTTTCTTTTAGTAACAATTCAAGAGATGAACTATCCCAATAAGGATATTTCAAAGAAACAATTAAAGATCTTTGCATGGGATGGATTTGAGATGAAACTACCCAATACTGATTTTAATTCGCCAATAGCACCCAAAAATATATACATATATATAAACTAATAATGGCCAATTCCATTATCAAGAACGAAAAGGTTACTTACCAAGTTTGAAGTTGTATACAATTGAATCAATGTTTCAAACTGTGTAAGTAGCCAAGCCATAACTTGTGTCTCTCTGCTTCTATTAGCTTTCTTAAGGGTCGATAAGCCATCCTACCTATATAAGTAGCTGCTTTTGTAGCCATATCTGCCAGTTCTTTGGTTGATAGGAACACAACACGCAACCATAAGCTATTAGAAAGTGGGGAATACTCTTCCCTCATCCAGTTGATGATCTCACTTGCACATACACAATGGGTCTCTTTGTGTTAAGCCCATCCAAATGTCAACCTGGTCATACCTCTATGGCAGCCAATGCAAACGAGGGATGTGATCCCACCTTTACTTCCTCTCCCATTCTCGCATTATCATATCAGAATTCTCTTACTCATTTTATGGAAACACAGGCAAAGCAAGACTATAAGCGAGGACGCCTCATCTTCTCTGGCTTCATCGTTTTTTCCCAATAGTCACTCATCTTTTTTTTTTTGTCAACCCAATGCACAAATCGTAGCACCAAAAAATAATTCTAGTACTTTTAGTGATTTTCTAGCACCTTGCCATGGAATGAACGCCCCACATGTACGTCTATTCCCCTACCTCCTCCACACAAGAATCAGCTCCTAAGAATGGCTCGAGCCAATCCTCCCAAGAAACAGTTTTGAAATCTATTATAAGAAGATAACTAAATATCTTTCCATTCTCCCCATCAAAAGGTTCATTCACGACTTCCTAAAGCTTAAGTCGATTTTCTTTTTGCAGAAAATAAGGGATGGGTAGCGCTACAATCATGGGGTTGAAGCCACGATAGCAAACACGACTCAATCTAATAAGTCTTTAAGCCGACTAAAAACTTGATATATTAAGCTTATAATATAATAGAAACGTGCTCCTCTTATTAGAGGATCGAGCTTACACAAATACCATAGCTACACCACCGATAAGAATTAAACAAACCTCTTACATACTTCTAAAAAGTATTAAATCTTTTACGCTATTAAAAGGTAGTGAAACATAAGGTGGCGGTCCACTCTATAGGTGTTAACCCACATTTCACCTATTGGCACCAAAAAGAAACATTTATTTGTTGTCATGCTTTACTAAGCATGCAACTTTAGGTAGTATATATTTATAACCTTCCTAGGAATGTATAAGTATATAAGTTCAAGAATGTATTATCTTATTTTCTCTAGTATTTTATATGCATACATTTATATTAATATATACATAAACATTAGCATGTAACTAATTTAGACGTGTACCCATATACCATAGAAGTACATTCATACATATATTGATGTATATATATATACACAAGCATATCATTGTATATTATGTGCAAGATGGTTAACGTATAACTTAGACTAAATTGGTGGAGTATCACTTACCCAACTCAAATAGGCTCACCACTTTGTACTAACACTAGACCTAAGATGGCGACAACCTGATCTTTTCCTTGTATCTATACACTTCTCTCTGACGATGCTCTCCCTCCCTTTCTCAGAGGGTAGAAACATGTTCCAAGAATGCAACTTGCAATCACCAACTCGAGATTAGTGTATCAATAATCATTTCGTAATCCTCATGATATCATCACATCGTGACAACTTTTAAACACATGTCAATTTTAGTCAAATAAACATAACTCATGTAAACATTGGTTTTTCTAGACATTTTCCCTAAACATCAAATCATTGAATCATGCGTACTCCTCTACTAATTACTTCAAAAGTAAAAAGTAAAACATAGTTAAAGTTAGGGATGTAACAATACTAGCACAAGTTCCAGCATTCCCCTCACCAAGTCCTTTCAAAGTTATGGCCAAGGGACTCGAATAGGGTCCATCAATCATGGTGATGGAGGTACAGAGCCAAGCTTTCACAAGAACCATTGGAAGTCATGCACACTCAAGAGAGTGGACTCCCTCAGATACCTCAGCCACCTTCGACTACACGAGTTACCACCTAACCCATCAAGCGAGGATGAGGAGGATGAGTCAAGTGGGTTTGAAGGGCTAATCATTGAGATAGCCAAGCCCAACGAGATAGATCCACTTGGTACAATCCAACAGTACATCCAAGACCTCCAATTGATGATAACAGTGATGCAGGAAGTGGGAGACATCGAAACGACTAGACATAGGGCAGTCTTTGTTGGTGGCAAGGGAGGTGCAATGGATATTGGTGTTTGTGCAGACAAAGTGCAAGGGAGAAATTCGCTCACTACTTCACTTCCAGAGGATGGTCAAGTGTTGAGACTTTGGAAATGATGACAACTTGGCACCCTACCAGATATTTAGTAGGGGGGAGAGATGCTACGGTGATTTTAGCCTTGTTCGCTATAGAAGCTTCCTTCAAGGACATATTCTACAGGCTGAAGCATCAGATGACATCCATTGACGGTGTTATACAAGAGAAGAATGAGGCTCTACAAATGGTGTAGAAGGTACAAGAGGAGTTAGTTGAGCATACACAAAAATATTAGGATCAATTACCTCAACAAACAGCTTACCACCAATGAGCGAGCCAAAGCATCAGCCTGGAGGCCAAGATGGCAAAGATGGAGAGAAGGAGATAGAGCAGAGAGTGATAGTCGTGGAGGCCAAGCTGGTAGGGAAGGACAAAGAAATTACCAAGCAAAATGCCAATTGATGGAGGCCATGCAAATGGTGAAGGCAACAAGAGAATAGGAGATAATGGTTGAGCACCACCTGAGGATGCACAGAGGAGGTTCACAGGTTGTAGGAGTTACACTCGTCAATGTCCACCCCTACATCACCCATTCATCCAAGGACGTCCTCTCACCCTCCTCAGTAATTGTAATTGCGGTTTTAGGTTGTCAACTACCAATTTTATTGTTGTCATCTGGAAGATGACTTTCTTTTTGGGGGGGCTGGTGTCCTCAACCAATGTCGATTGGCTATATATTGTATGTTTGCATTTGTAGTCGGAGACCACACACATTTTGTATTCTATACTTATTGCCTATTTGATGAATTAAAAATACGATACATATAGTTTGGTAATTGATATGCGTTATTATTGTTGTTATATATTTCCATTTACTCTCTGTTAATTGGTCAAGTAGCCTTAAGGAGTAAACATAGTTTGCACAGGAAAATCAATGGCTTTATATGCCAATGGAAGGTAATGAAGTATTATCCCAAAGAATTCAATACATTATTCTATGATATCTTGTTGTGCTGGTTTAATTTTTCCAGCATTTTATTTACTCTTCCATATTTCAACATAAACTTCACATACCACAAATTTGATTTATTTTATGTTTCCAAATAAAACCTTTACATTCAGAAACAATTTTGAACGAATAAGGGAGCATAAAAAACCGCTCAGCAATAATCAGTATTCTACAAAAATAATGTTGCATCCATTGCTTCCAAAAGTGTCTGATATACTGAAAACATACCATGCTTGCTTCTTTTTGCCAACTAATAAATATTATTCAGAAAATTTGTACTCATGAATGATCATAATTTTTCATACAAAACATCTGCCAACTATTAACAGAATTACAACATGCATTTGTATTTGACTAGGCCTGCTATCCATCAATCTCTGACAGTACAATTTTACCTACCAACCAATATCAGTCCAGACTTCACAATTTGCTGACATCCATGCATTATACTTAGTTTACTGACCTATCCACATTAAAACGAAAGAACATTTTGTTCCTTATTTGGAAATAATAATGATTCAATACAAGATCATGAACACAAGAACAACTTTAGGAATAAGGCCAACTGTTGAACCTTCATTAAAGCCCAAATACTAAAATGTGCACGATATTCTTGGTATGTCATGCCACCATTCCCAACCTCCAACATGTCAGGATCTGCAGAGACCAGAAATCATAATGACTACACTTTTACCTCCATGGATTTTTAGATTTCCAAAAACAAAGCCATTAAGAATCAAATTTTGAAAAGACTTCAAAAACATGATAATATATATACTAAATAAAAAATTTGCATTACCATTCCATCCCCCAGGACCAGCATATGCTGCCCATTTATCATTCAAATCTGCAATTGTGGTCATACTAGCAAAAACAATAACAGACCACACTTAAACTGAAATCAAGGATAAAATCACTAAACAAAGAAAATGGTACTAAGCAAAATATTTCGTAAAATGTAATTTATGCCCCATAACTAGCTCACCTTCCCCACGAATCATTGATGTCATCAGTTGTGCGCCAACTATTCCCAACATTATTTGCCCACAAAGCTGGATCATCCACACCCCTATTTAGATGCAAACAAGTTAAATGCTACATACAAATGTCTCAAAAATACTACATAAGATGGTAGCAGGGGTAAATTTATAACAGAAACATCACCATTCACTAATTGAGTAGAAAATTGTACGTCCAGTTGCATTTAGTGCCTCCCTCATACGTGGGAATCTAAAATCATTTCACAATAATTCAAAGTTAAGGATGAAAACATAGAATAGCATCATGTAAGTACCCCTGTGGAAGTCACTGCTGTTACATATTTGAGAATAAATGTATAAGAAAGGACTAACCGATCCTCTGGTTTGATGCCAAGATTGTAACAATTATCGTATTTCAAATAGTCAATGCCCTGAAACCCATCCAGATGAAAAGCAAGTCTATCTTGGTAACTGACAAAGTGAATGAAAATTACAAAGAAACTACCATGATGCCTTTCATAATTTAAGCTTTTGTTCTGACTAGCTTGGTCACTCAAAATTTCAGACAAGATATATACAGAACAACTTTATCCTCATTTTAATATTTATTCGGAAAAAGAAAAATTCATAATTACTTACCCAAGATGCAAAGAAATTTGCATCTCGATTCTCATTGGCAAGTGAGCCTGGTCGAACCTTACAGGTAAATATCCTAGAATTATGCTAGGCATAATCAAATTACATTGAATAAACAATAGTAATGCAATTTCTCAACTGAACCAGAGCTCTGAAATCCTCTAACCTATTGCCAACAAAATTCAATAAAATGGATTTAACTCACCCTGCATCAGAATATATACCAAGTTTTAGGCCTTTTGCATGGACATAGTCAGCTAATGCTTTGATCCCTGAGGGAAATGTCTTTTTGTCTGGCTCCAAGTCACCCTGGAACACGAACTAATATTATAAAAACAGAATAAAAATTGCATTGCTAATTGAAATACTTTTTGCTCAAATAGTACACAAACTGTAATCAAATATTCAAACAATGTCTAGTCAAAAAACCAGTTTTATCAGTTAATTTTTTCTCTTAAATTCTTCAGTTCTGAGTATTTAAGAGAAAAATTCACTAACAAGCACTTCAAGGATGGAGATCAAAAGGTTCAACAGGCATAACTTTGAGCTATGGAAGCTTAAGATGAATAATCTCCTAGTTGACAGCGATCAACAGGTAATTGTATAAAATATTAAAAACAGAAGCCTACACCTATCGCAACAAATGACTAGGATAACCTTGATAAACAGGCTAGAAGAAAAATCCAACTTTGTCTTTTTGATTTAGTATTGTTGAATGTTTTGGGAGAAACATTGCTCAGAAGTTTACGGACAAAATAGGGTCTTTGTTTCAAACAAAGTCTCCTGTGAACAGAATTTTCTTAGAAAGAAGTTGTACTCCCTGAGAATGACTGATGTGACTCTATAATGGAGCATCCGGATGCCTTCAATATAGTGGTAGGCCAATTAGCTATTATAGAAGTTAAAATGGAGGAGAAAGACACAGCATTAGCAAATTATGTTCTTTGCCTAATTCATGAGATAACTTAGTTATGGCAATTAGTAGTACCTCTGCTAAGTTGAAGCTTGAAGATATAGTTGTAGCCTTCTTGTGTAATGTCCCCACTTTGGAGGTAGTTTAATTTAATTAATTTAATTAATTAAGTTGTCCAAAATAATGATTTTTCAAGAGGATGACTAATTAATTATTTTAATTAAATTAAAAAGTGGTATTAAGTTAATTATTTATAAAGTTATCAAATAAATAAATATTAAAAGATAACTTTATATTTAATTAATTTAATAAAGTGACTTGAATAAAATAACATATCATAAAGTCACTTAATAAAAATAAAATAATATTATAATATTCCTTCTAGAAGGTGACTTGGGAAAGTTCTAGAAGGAGGCCAACCTCTTGAGGAAAAAGTATAAATAGACATCATGGGCTTCATTCTCAGAATCCAGATTTGATGTTGTTGTTGTTGTTGGCATTTCATCTTGTGGAGCCTAGGGTTTCTGTAGATTGTTCTTTATCATAGGAAACAAAAACTTCCTATTGGTAGCAATTTTGAGGGTGTGAAATATCACCTGAATTATTGCAGTTGGGAGGAAGATACTTCAGTCTTCAATTTGTGCTTCATTGTGAAATATATTTGAGTACAATATCTGATGTATTATTGTACTTTATGAATAAGGGTTTGGATTCAACACAGCAGCTGGGGTATTGCTGGGTTGATCATTTATTTGATCAAATTTTGCATAAGTTCGATTGGAGATAATTGTGGAGACAATTTGTGTTCAAGTCTTCATCAAAATTGGTATCTAGGGAGGTCGATTTTGCATCTTATTCATTCCTGATCAGACTTGTTGATGTGTTTTTAATGACAGCACCAAACAGCAGAATAAAGTTACCAAAGGTCACTCCATTCTCTCTTGATCAAAATGTTATGTGCGCTAAGATTGCAAGACAGTTCGCACGTTCAGTTCCAAGGTTCCTTAATGCGTTGGAATACCCCCAGTTGGTTTGATGTGAAATTGCTGGAAATCACAAGGGGACTGACGTAGTTGTTCAAAGGATAGCAACCAATAGCGGATTGATAATGAAAAGGGATATATAGCGAGAATGATATGGCAATGAGTTGCAATTTTTCTAAACTAACCAAGGATATACTGAAAGTAAAAGGGAATAGGTTTCAGAGGTTCTAATCTAAATGCAGGGATTATGGGCTCAACCTCAATGGACTTCTACCAGATTCCGCCTTGCCTCGCCAGGAACAACAGCCTCAGCAAAAATCGATGCAATCTTCAAAGGACAAGCAAAAGATGTTCGAGTTACAACTTAGTGTGCTAATACCATCAAAACGATGCATATGAACACACGAATTGCAAACGAAGTTAAAGCGCAGCAAATTCTCCAGTTGACCACGCAAGGCGAGCTTACCATCAGTAAGTCCGCTAGTGGTATGGACTCAAACGAAGTTCACCAAAATAAGGACCACAATCCAAATCTAACTAAGTGCATGAAAATTGTTCTACTTTAAATCCTATCGAAGTCGAAGGACGAAGAAATCTTGCTAACAACTCACAACATGAGACAACACCACCATCAATGATATTTTCATTATTGAGAGAGCTTACACAACAACTTCTTACAAAATTTTCAAAGAGGAAAACTTTCCTTCTTCTTCAACTACAATGCAACTAAGCTACAAAATGTCTACTCAAAATCTAGTCTCTAGTCTCTGCTATCTAGTCTCTACTGTTTGATCTAATGATACAAATGAAAGGGAAGGCCCCCTTATATAACCAGCCAAGTCCAATGGACGGCCGAGATTACAATCAAATCAAGGGCCCAAATTGAGCCACGTAAGCACTATCCCTAAAAACCGCCAAGGAGTGGGAGAGTAGCAATAAATGAGTCAAAGATTCCTCCACTCACTCCCAAAATAGCAAGAGCAATCAATGTCCATCATCAATCATCAAGAAGATCATCATCCATGATGGCATGGCCGTTTTCTTTCTCTCTTGCTGCAAAGTCAACAAATCTGGCAAGCACTGCCTCAACCTCCTGAGCTGACATCGGTGGAATGTGATCCAGCTGAAACTCTAACACTGAGACCGTCTGCCTGTGCCACATGCATGACTTCCTCCAAGCTGTCAAGGCATCCTGAGTACTCTGAATCAAGCTGAAGAATGTTGAAGTGTTCTCGAAATCATCCTGCACAAACGTCCTCACCGCAGAAAAGAATGGTGGTAGCCTACTCTTCAGTCCATTCGCAGTCACATCCTCAGCATCCAACCGCCTAGCAAAAATTGCCTCAAAAGTGTTCTGGATGCCATCTAGAATGTTGTTCATTTCCTTCTTTACCCTAGCCGAATCTGCCTGTGCCGCATCAAAGAAACCTCGGCCAGTGATGACTGAAGAATACCACCTGTGAAGTCATACTTGTCTCCTTCTTGTACCACAACCCCGTCAATCAAAGCCCGCAATGGAGTATTCATCAGAGCCTCAAGGCGAAGAACAACCTTGGTCTGATAAATAGGAGAATCACCCCAAGCCTGATCAACCGTGTCCATCCGTGATATGATACTGGAAGCTTGCTGAAAAGCGTGAGCAAGGTCTTCCATGAACTTCTTCATCTCAGTACGGACATTGGCCACCCACTTGTCTGCCTCCTGCGTTACTCTTCTGAAATCCTCCAAACCGCTAAGTGACTCTCGATGAGGCTCGGTCGGAAGCTCAATAGCCGGATTCTCTTGTCCACAAGGACGAGACAAATGCTGCACATACCCAACCAAAGTTCTATGCTCCTTCTTTAACTTTTTGTACTTTCCCCTAGTATGGAGCAACTTATCCTTAAGTGCCTGGTAGGTGTTGTCACATTCCTCAATAATCTAAGGGCCAGAAGGGCATCCCAACTCCACAGTGGTGACCACATAATCTTCAGGAGCAACCTCATCACGATTGCGCTCAACCCGAGGTGCTGCCACGTGAAGGGTGCAGGAGCCATCTCTATCCGTAGAAATTCTTGTGTACTTTTTGGCTCTCTTCTTTGCTGGAGGGGCGTTAATTCTCCTCAAGAACTCTTCCATTTCAACCGCTGGATCCACTTCATCCTCTGGGCTTCTCCTTAAATTCTCTCTTACCCAATCTGGCACAACAAGTGGCTGCTCCTTTCTCACTTCAATTCCCTGAACCTCCTCCCCATCTTCATCCTGACGAGGCTGATTACCGTCAATTGGCAAAGTGTCCCCCGAAGCTGCATCATCCTCCAATGCTGCCTCAATCTCATGTTGAAGGCATATGTCTGTAGCTGTCTCCTCACCTTCCTCCTACTGATTATCCACAACAGGTGCATTAATGCTCTGCCCAACTGACTCCCTTCGAGGCTAACGATCTTCCTCCCGCAATTCCTGCTCTCTATTCCGCTGACCGGCCAATGATGATACCTCACGCAAGCTTGGAGAATGAGACTCCAAGGGCGTGGGTGCTACAATCTCGACTCTCGGTGGCTCGAGCTGAACTGGTTCTTTCCTTTGCGGTTCCAAAGCTCGAGCAACCTGCCTTTTCCTTGCAGTGGCTGGCGGTGTCTAATCTCCCATGGAATTGTACGTAAGCCGGATTGACCTGCTCTTAAGTCTATTCACTCGCCTTTCCACCCATCCTCTGGTGAAAGTTAACATTGGAATACATAGAGTGTCCAAATCTGCAATCTCCGATTCTGACCAATTTGTGGGTGGGAATGGCGTATCTCTAACTGCCTCATAATCAGGATGGAGAACGTTCATATCTTCATCTACTTGATCAGGTACGGGAACGATCTCGCATTCTTTGATCATACTGAGGGGTAATCTTGAAAACATCTTCATTCTAACCTCAGCTTCGTCTGACACATTTGCCCAATAATCTTCAAGACTTGCCTTGTGCCTGAACTCCTCTGACAATACACACCTGATGTTATTATGTGGATCATAGTACTGGCGGCTGGTGTGATTGGATAAATGGAAGAAACGGAGTTCACCCTCAGCTTCCCTGGCTGCCTGTGGTGAGGGGCATATTTCATCCGAATTTCCCATGACTATCGGGAAATCAATGCCTTTTTTACTCTTTTTTCTCTGTATTTTGTCAAAGGCAAGGAGCTGCCTAGATATCTCTAACATTAAGATTCTATTTGTCGGATACCTAGGCAATCTGAAAGGATAAAGAGAGAAACCTTGTAACCTGATGTATGTGAACTTAGGAAACTGAATGAACCAGCATCCATACTTCTCTATCAGCTCCTGAGCTTCCTTGGAGATCCTATGATGAGCTCATTGTTGGAGTGCCCTCGTGATATGCATTGTGAAGGCATCATTGACTCTCTTGAAATGGGATGTGCTTGTCAAATGCAGTTGCAGACAAGCTTCGTGGATCTTGAACTGGTGAGAGCCACATCCAATTGGCTCCTCGTATGATATTCCTTTGTATCGCGTCATGCGAGCCAACATGTACACAATGTATGAGCCCATATAAAATTCACCTGTTCTCCTTAAATTCCGGAGTTGCTCATGTAGATTGTTGCTAATCATCAACGCCCAATCAATGTGCTCTTTTCCTTCCAACACGAGGTTGATATAATAGAACATCCATGGTTCGAAGATATATGCCTGGGGACAGCCTCCGACTCTGCTTAGCATCATTATCAGGTCACAATACTCCTGCTTCACATCATCTGAAGTTATTTGTTTTGGCAGCTTTGTGCGAGATGGTTTTGGCTTAATCATCCATCGAGAATTGATCATGTCAGCACAAGTCTCGTACGTGGAGGCATACATACGCTCAGAACGTTGTCTCGACTTGTAAACCATCTTTTGATGCACGAGAATCCCGAAAGCTTCGCCAATGGCCTCGGGCGTGAGGTTGGCGAATATCTGACCATCAGGTGCAATGATTGACCTCTACTCCGAGTTGTAACAATTTGCGCACTCCCTGAATAAGTCAGGACACTGAACTGTTGGAGGGAAGCCTGCAGCTGCAAAGAGTCCACTTCTGATGATGTTGTGTGAAGTGAATGAAGGGTGATAGTTGCCAATTCCCCTCATTCGATGCCCGAAGGTTTCCATGCTGAACGAGCCCAGGTTCGTGTCGCTTAGTTTGCCAAGTTTGGTGGTGAACTTTGATTCAGGTAAGAATGACTTGCCCAATTTCTTGATTATCGCCTGCTTGGATGCGCTAGCCTTGCTGGATTCAGCATTGTGTTCTTTTCCAGTTGTCCTCGCCTCAGCCATCCTGCAAAACAAGCTTCAGTCATTAGAATTTAACTTAGAGAAATAAAATTATATCTAGCTGCCAGCTGAAAGGGAGTCTCAGCATAAATCTTGATTTCAAACCTCAAACTCCTGTAGCAATCTCTGAAACTTTCACACTTAGAAAATATCTGACTGGCACTTCTCAGAAAACGTCCCAGGCAATTCCAAACTTTGATTTTCTGATTTTTTAAACTTCAAAACAGAGTGCCTGGAGGAAAAACGTCTAAGTAAGTTCAAATATTCTTGCCTCAATGTCTCAATATTCAAGGCATACCTTTCAATTTAAGATTCGTACTTCTCCTGTAAGTTGTAATTTCATACTTCAAGCAATACTCAGGGGCGTACTTTCTCCTGTAGACTCCAGGCAACTCCCTTTTGCAAGTCACAAACTTCTTCAACTCAACTTGGAGGACGTATTTTTCTTGTAGGCTCCTCCAAATTCGTACTTCTCTTGCAGGCTTCAAATTCGCACTATCTTTCCTCTCCCAGACACTTCAAGCTGCAATGTACTTCCCTCTTCCAGCTCAAAGGTCGTGTTTCTCCTCTCAAGCTCCAGGACATACTTCCTTCTTCCAAACTTCAATTTCGAATTTTCTCCTCTGGCCAACACTTCAATTTCAAATTTATCAAGCTTAGCTTCAAATTCGACTTCTCTTTCTAGCTTCAATCTGCAAATGAAAACTTGGTGAAAAGAGAGAATGGCATCCAGCTTCATATAGCCAGAGCTAGCGCTATGTTTAGCCAGTCCATAACTCTCACTACTCCACTTGGATTTCCTCCTGCAACACTTGGCGAATGGCGTAAGGAATCTCCTGACTTTGCCCAAATTTAGAAGATTCATCTTGATTGGCATGGGCGCACTTGCTTCTTCAGGTTTCGAATTATTTTTGAAAATTTCATTCTCGCCAGCCATTCCTTAGGAAATTCCAATTTATCAAACGTTTTGATTGAAAATCATTTTTTTTTTTTTTTGGCTTGAAAATATCATTTGCCTGAAGAACTCAATTAAATTCAACTAAGCAATTATCTTGAATTTCGAAATCCGGAGAATTTCCAATGTTTGCCTTATTTTGAGTTAGAAAAATTTAAATCAAGCCTAGGCATCTTCAAATTACTCCGTCATCCAATCAATTCCTCATCTTGGAGCTTCCGGCAAAGTGTAAAAGATCTCAATATCAATTTCTTATCACGATCATTCAAAACCCAGAAAGAAATTCTCACCAAAAGACTTCAATTTCGTGTATCTCCGGCGAACGGGTTGGCTTCATTAATTTAAATTTTAAATTTCCGACCTTGGGAGATATTTCCTTTGTCAAATTTTTATGCTCCGAGAAATTTTAATCAAACTCTGGCAATTCCATCATCCTCTGGCAATTTCATTACTTAGAAGAATTTCATTATCTCACCCTTTAGGCTTGGCATACTTGACTAGGAAAATAAATCTCCAACACTTAGAATAACATTACCTCTTCACGCCTTGATTATTTTTATTCACTCTTCATAATGAAATTCCCACTTAAATTTCCTTAGGCGTACAAGTTTCATATGTGGGAGAATAATTTTTTTTTAGCGCCCCTTGATAAATCATCAAATTTTTGCTAGCTAGAGGAGTGACTTAGTCAAATTTTCAATATTTCCTAGCTAGGCATACACATCACTTGTCCTCACTTGCCTTGGCCAACTTTTCACTTGTCTTTATGCTTATTTTGTCTTGACTTGAGTCATCTTGGGCAGATTTTGGAGAGGTGAAGGACTTAAGTTAAGTCCGCATCAACATTTTTGTTTTCCATGCCTTGAGCGTATGCTTACCTCAGCTGTTTTTGTCTCCTAGTGACTCTTTTTGGGCGGATTTTAAGGTGGCGGACTTAAGTTAAGTCCGCATCAAGCTTTTTCTTTTTTGCCAATGCTTTCTTCTCTTGCTCACGCCTTAGTCACTTGAGCTTGCCTTAGACATTTTTTTGGGTGATGACTTCACTTGTTTTGTCCTCTTGTGGGAGCTTTTGAGCGGATTTTCAAGGTGTGGTGGACTTAAGTTAAGTCCGCCACCAAGATTTCCTTTTCTCCTCGCCGAATGCGTTTTGCCTTAGACAATTTAGCTCACACGCTTTGTCTTTTAGTGCTCTTCTTTGGGCGGATTTGAGGGAGGTGGCGGACTTAGTTAAGTCTTGAGCTACATTTTTTGATTTTGAGTCCATAACCATCATTCCTCCTCACGCCTTGATTATTTTTGCCTTAGAAAATTTCTAGCAAAGTGTTTGTCCTGTAGTGGGAGTATTTGAGCAGCTTTGAGGGGGGTGGTGGACTTAAGTTAAGTCCGCAATGAACATTTCCTTTTAGCCTCTCACGCCATCTTCTTAGCTTCCTCGCCTCTCCATGCTAGTAAGGCGTTCTTGCCTTAGATATTTTCTCGAACCTTTCATTTCAAACTTGGTGAATTTCCAAAGCCTTTTGCCTTGGGCAAATTTTGGGAGCAAGGCCTTCAGTTTACCAACATAATGAATTTTCAAATTTTGCCTGACTTGGAACAATTTACTATCGTTGCCTCGAGAATTTCTATTTTTAGAAAGTTTCACTCTTTTTTTTTTTTTTCGCCTTGAAGTTGATTTCGGAGCTGAATGACTTGATTTTGCTTCCTGTTGCTTCTCGTGCCATGACCGGGTTATAAGGTGCTTGATGCCTGCCTGCAACTGCTATTTTTAGACATTTACTAAAAATAGTAAATGTTCAAAATGGTCTCCAAAGTCCATGAATTTCCTGCGGAAGGAAGTTGATGATGATCGGATACTGCTTCCTCAGTGATTTTCACGATTTACTTCACATTCCAGGAAACCCTAATTCTCCACTGACCTGCTAAAAATAGCAAATGTTTGATTTTCTAAGCTTCCTCAACTCTGTTTGCCGTGTTACTTGTTCCATGGGACCTCGATGAGTCAACCGTCGTGTCAGCGCCGGAGTCTCGCTCTGACTTGCTATTTTTAGAAAACTGCTAAAAAAAGTAAGTGTTCTGATTGCCTTCAAATTTTGTCAGTGAATAGCCCGAAAGGTGTTGACCATGGGGGAATTCGTCGTTTTCAAAAATGTTAACTTTTGACCACCCATTATGGAAACCCTAATCTGGAAACCCTAATTTGGCCTGCATGTTGTTCCAACGATCTCCGTTTGATCCCATTTCCGCTACATGCTGCAGTGTCCGTGATGTTCAAGTGTTGGGCAGCTGCCGGAGTGGCACTGCTAAAAATAGTAAGTTGTTAAAAAGTGACCAATTCGCTGCTTGATGAACTTGCATGCACAATTGCCTAAGAGGTCTCAAAAAACCCAGAAAAACCCAATAAACTGGACTGCATGCGTGCCACTGCTAAAAATAGTAAGTCGTTAAAGAGTGATCCGTTTTGCATGCATGTTACCTCATTGCGAAGCCCTCACAAAACCCACAAAGAAAATGCCGACATGCGTCGAAAATTCCCGCATGCAAACCCTAAAAATGGCCACTAAAGTTGAGATTGCCGAAAGTCATCATCTCGTTTTGCATGTTATACTGTCGCAAAGGTCTCGAAAAACCCAGAAATAATCTCCAAACATGCATTGAAAATCTTTTCATCCGAACCCTGAAAATAGCTCCTGAAGGCGAGACTGCTAAAAATAGCAAGTCATCAGTTTACTTTGCATGTCGTATCATCGCGAAGCTCTTGAAAAACCCAGAAGGAATATGTCGACATGCAACGGAAAATTGAACATCTGAATCTCCAAAATGGCCTTCGAAGGTGGCACTGCTAAAAATAGAAAGTTCTCTGTTTTGGCTCAAAATTTGGCAGTGATGAGTTCAAGGTGTCCCAAGTGCAAGTGCAGTTGCCAAAATTCGAAAAGTGTCAAGGAAAAACCCTAAATCAGGTAGCTACTAAAAATAGTAAGTGGTCAGAACTTGGCGAAAATTCAGAGGTAAGCCATTCAAAACATCCTAACCGCATTCCAAAGCTTAGATTTCATCAACCAACTTAGAATGACCTCAAAAGTGTCTAAGTAGAGGAAACCCTAATTTCATCAAATGGCTCATCAGACTTAGTCAAAGTTCGATTCAAGGTCAAGCGGAAAAAGGTATCATCAGATAACAGACTAGACTGAAAGAGACAGACCGGGAACCAAAGCCAAAAGACCCAAATGGAGCAAAAAAATAGGGGGTCCTCATCTTGAATGGGGTGATGTGTGAAAAGGTCACAACATCTAGCGACTCCACGGGAAAGTGTTGAAAAAACACTTTTAAGAATAGAACCTTAGTCAATCTTTCTCGAACCATCATACAACAAAGGAAATTACTCAAAAAGGGAGAAGAATCCGGTATTGGATCAAAACACCTTCATCCAAAGTCTTCCTGCATTCATTCCGACTCTAAACCACCTTGACTCCTGGAATCAGTTATGGCAAGCTATAAGTGTCTTAACTTCAAAAGCATCCTGGACATTGCCCCGCTGCCAGTCAGGCGTCTATAGCCCCGACGGGATTGTCGCTACAATTCCCACGAATATTGCTCCACTGCCAGCCGAGCATCCATAGCCCCGGTGGAGTTACTCGCATATTCCCAAAACCAATATTTTAAGCAAGATATTTCTTTTATCATTCTTTTTCTTTTTCTTTTGATATATTTTCTTTTAGTTCATTTGTATCCTTTTTAATACTAATTTTCTGTCGATTCCGTTATTGGCTGGCAAGCAATGAAGCCTCCAATGGGTTTGAGAATTGTAGTGGCGCTGAAGCAAGACGTAAGATTTTCACTCGCCATAACCTCTCCCAAGAAACCAAAATGACTCAAAGCAATTTGTTTGACAAAGAGGACATTGGACTCGTGTCGAGACACAATAGTGGGTTGACCTCCCGAGACGAGTTTATTCCAAGACCAGATGATGGCAAAAGAAAAACAACTTTAGTTTTAGCAATTTGTACATGTTCCAGTGGAAGAAACCAAAAGGTGAAGAAAGACATCATCACCCCGTTCGCAATGAGAACCCAAAAATCCCTGCCCATTCCAGACCAAAACCACCTGAGCGGACAACTCAAGGGAAAAAAACCAAACCAAAAACCCAAAGGGCAACAAACCAAAACCAAAACGAAACGAAAAACGAACAAGAAAGCAAACCTAGTCTAACTATAATACACAGAGTAGGTTCCGAGGAAACCTAAGACTGGAAATAATGTTTGAGGAATTGCCCATTGACGGGCAATGGGATATCCTCTCCCGTTAAAGTGCGAAGTCTAAATGCATTATCTCCAAGGATTTCTGCAATCTGATAGGGACCCAACCATAATCTGTCAAACTTATCATGGTCCCCCTTCTTTTCGTGGGCTTTATCCCAATAGAGGACCAAGTCGGAAATCTTGAAGGACTTGACCCTTGCTTGCTTATCAAACCATCGTTTCACAACTCCCTAGTGCTTCGCCAAGTTCTCTAATGCTTCATCCCTTTTCTCCTCCAGATGCATAAGTTGAGATAGCCGTGTCTGAATTCTGTCTTCTCCATCCAAATATTCTTGAACAAATTGTAAAGTGGGGATCCGCAACTGAATCGGGAACACAGGATCTTGCCTGTAAACCAGGTGATAAGGAGATGTTCCCAAAGAACTCTTTGTCCTTGTTCTGTCTGCCTAGAGAGCAAACCTCAACTGTGTGTGCCAGTCTTTGGGATTCTTGCCTAACAGCTTCTTTATGGCGTTCAGTAAATTCTTGTTTGTGGACTCGGCAAGTCCATTCCCTTGCGGGTAGTAGTTTGAAGAAAATCTGAGTGTAATCCCATACTCAAATTCCCAATTTGAAAACTTCAAGGACGAGAAGGCAGGGCCGTTGTCGCAGACTAAAGCTTGGGGACATCCAAACCTTGTGATAATGTTCTCCTCCAAAAATTTGATTACCACATTAGTAGTGTAGGATTTAAGTGCCTGTGCCTCTGTCCATTTTGTGTAGTAGTCAGTTGCCGTCAGGATGTATGTGTTGACCGGAAGAGGGTGGGTTGATCATTCCTATGAAATCCAATCCCCACTTCCCAAAAGGTCTCACCTCAATTACTGGCTGTAACGGCATGGCTGGATGTTTCCCTCGATCCGCAGCTGTCTGACAGACGTGACAGGCCTTCACGTGCTCATTTGTGTCTTTGAAAAGCGTAGGCCAATAATACCCAGCCCTTAGAATTTGATGAGCCATTGCCAAGCTACCTCTGTGGCCCGCTCCGAACCTCTCATGAAAATGTCCCATCAACCGTTTGGATTCTTCCTTTCCTACACACCTCAAATAGATCCCTTCATGGTTTTTTCGGTAGAGGACAGATCCTTGCAGCATAAATCTCTGGCTTTTCATTCTTAATGTTCTCCGCTGTATAGGGTTCAGATGAGAAGGGCACCAATGATTTAGCAAGTAGTAAACAGTGTCGTCATACCATTCTCCAGGAGATACTTCATTCAGCAAATAAGTTTGTTGAATCAATCGTGGTCCAACTGTTGCAATTGTTTCCGCCAAGGCTTGTCCTCGAACCAATCTCATAGGCTGTATCTCCATGTCGTATTCTTGGAGAATGGCGACCCACTTGCCTCTTCTTTCTCCGAGCTCATTCTGCATCAGTAAGGTCTTAACGGTTGCATCAGGAACAATAGCATACACCTTACTTCTCAATATGTAGTGTCTGAATTTCTTCACCGCTTTAACTAGGGCATATGCCTGCTTCTCAACGTTTGGATACCTTAACTCTGCTTCCTTCAAAGGTGCACTGATGAAGGCAATAGGATGCTTCGGTCCTCTGTGTCAGCACGGCCACACAAGTGTGCTCTGAAGCAAACGAATACAAATAGAACAGCCGGGTATAATCTGGACTGACCAGTACGGGAGCATCCACGATTGCTTGTTTAATTTCCTCAAATGCTTTTCTCGTTTGAGGGGTCCAATCAATTTTAGCGTTCTTCTTCAACATTTCATTCAACGGCTGCACAATCTCTGCAAATCCAGTGATGAACTTCCTTACAAAATTAATTTTGCCGAAGAATGATCTCAGTTCCTTCTGACTGCCTGGCAAACCAATTCTGGAGATAGCTTCAATGCGTTCTGGGTCAATTGAAATACCCTTCTCTAAAATGACGTGGCCCAGCAACTTTCCTTTAGTAACGCCAAATATACACTTTTTGGGATTAAGGGATATCCTGAATCTCCTACACCTCTGAAAGACTTTTCTCAAATCCTCCACGTGATCTCTTTTCTTCGAGAACACTGTTAAATCATCCATATATATGATAATGCATTTCCCCACCAGATCGCGAAACACGATGTCCATAGCACGTTGGAAAGTGGCTCCAGCGTTTATCAGGCCAAAGGGCATCCTTCGGTAAGCGAAAGTTCCCCACTTGGTGGTGAATGTTGTCTTCAATCTATCTGCTTCTTCAACCATCACCTGGTTATATCCTGAGTAACCGTCCAGAAAAGACATCATTTGTGAACCATTCACAATTTGCAGTACTTCATCTAACGAGGGCAGAGGATAGTTGTCTTTCTCAGACACCCTGTTCAGATTGCGGAAGTCCACACATAATCTTATTTCACCATTCTTCTTTCTTACTGGAACTAGATTGGCGACCCACATCGAGTGTCGCACTAGAAAGATGCGAGCAGAAAGAAGTTTCTTGACCTACTGATAGATAAGAGGTTCTAGCAACCGATTGACTGGCCTCTGCTTTTGGCGGAAAGGCTTGCTTCTTGGTTTCAATGGGATCGTGTGGGTGATCAAGGAAGTGTCGTAAGTTTTCAGATCATCATAACCCCAGGCTATGATATCTCCAAATTCTCTCATGGCTTTTATTATCCCTTCTCTTTCCTCTGGAGTACAGACTTTTCCCACAAAGGCTTTCTTCACATTTTCTTCAGTCCCCAGATTGACCATTTCACACTCATCTCCCTGAGTGGCCTATTTTCTGCTTAGCTTGTCGGGATCAAATAACCTTTCAAGCTCTACCATCCCTCTTGGGATCACGTTTGTCTTTAAGTTCAGAATCCCTTTAGCATCGTATTCAGCTTCTTCTGTTTCTTCCTCGTCAATGATTTGAGCTTCGAAAACTCCAGAGTTAGTCAAGAAATCCAGAATGTGCTTGTCGTCCTCGAACACTTGAAAGTTCTGGATATTGTTAGGGACAGAGGGAGTGGAGATCAACTCCACAGTGAACTTCTTTAAACCTTGCATGGCCAAAGGTTCCAATGAACTAGCCGCTTGTGCGAGGGAGTTGGCGACCGGATTCCTTGATATGTACACTTGCTTAATATTGAAAGCATCAAAGCTTTCTATCAGGTCCCAAACTCTATTTCGATAGCGGTTAAGCCTTTTGTCATGGCAGGCATATTGTTTTCTAACTTGCCTAACCACTATATCTGAATCACCGGTGGCGTGGACTACCTTAGCTCCTTTCTGTATTGCCAAGAGTAAACCATGGATCAAGGATTCATATTCGACAACATTGTTCGTAAAAGGAAATTGAAGCCAATAGGCGCCTAAATAGGCTTCTCCACTTGGGCTAATTAATTCAAAGCCAGCTCCACTGCCTTTCTTGGACTTCGATTCATCGAACTTCAAAGTCCACACTTGATCATTGATTATTGGACAGGGTAACTGGCTACGTGCACTCTTTGAACTGCACGCTTCTGAAGCGTTGTCTTCAACTTTCGATTGAGCCTTTTTATCTTCCACAGGCTTCTCTATTAGGACATCTTCTTCTTTATCCGTCTTCTGGCATTTTTCATGTAACGAGGCCTGCGGAACAAGCCTTGCAACTTGCTCTAGTGCAACTTTACACATTGCACACATGATCTCTGAATGGAAGGCTCCATGGATTCTGCACCAATTTGGAAGTAGCAGATTTCTGATTGAAGCGTCTTTTCCCAATTCTATCTCCTACTTTACACTTCTCATAACAAAATCTCGGAAATTCTCGAACATCTCTTCACTGTCACTTTCGCCATTATCACTTTCAACTAGAACTTCGGTGGAGGGAGCTATATCTCCTAGAGATTTTCTTTCGCTTGTGCTTTGCAGCATTAACACTTCTTGTTTGGCGGGCTTGTACGAGCCCAGTTCAGTCTCAACAAACATGATTTCATTGTCCTCGCCATATTTTCTTATCATTAGCCTCAACCGCAGCGTGCTATCAATCTTTATTTGGTTGGGGACTCCTCTCCAGGGCAACCACATATGAGAGAAGTCGGTTGCAATGTACCCGTTCAACTTTTTGGCCCAGTCTCGGCTAAGCAGCATGCCGTAGCCATCAGGTATATCTACAATGGATATATCAATACAACTCTGAATGCAAGGATCCGCTGCCAACTACATGTGAATGTTATTGAGCTCCCCAACAACCGGAACCTCCGTCTTGTCAAGCGGGGTGACTTTCTTATTTGTCTACAGTGGAATCAATCCCAGCCTCTGACACACCTTTAATGGCATGACGTTGCTAGACGCCCCCGAATCAATCAGGCAGTTATGGAGCATCTTCCCGAAGATCCTGACTGATACAAGAAAAGGAGCTGGCTCGTCTTTCCCTTGATAGAACACGACAGGTTTTCTTCTTTCCTCAACTGCAATGTTCCTCCTTTCAGTTTCTCGATTCTCTCGAACTTGGGTGGCCTCGTTTGGATTTTGCGCTTGTTCTTGTTTATGCTTCTATTCGGCAAGAATGTTGAACCGAACTTTCTTTTTCTCTTCTACCCTTGGCTTTTCAGGCTCACTCGAGGACTCTTGCACCATCCCCTCAAAATATTGGGGCTGTTGGGGAGTTTCCCAAGTATTAAATGGCGCGTGAGGCGCCTCCTCTACCATATTCGTGTTTTGTGCCTACTGGTGAAGCTGCATGTTGATAGGCGGGTTCTTCGATGTACTTGACATCTCCTGAGGTGTACTTCTTGCCGCAGGTGTTTCATATAAACTTCCTAGAATTGTGTCCCTAACTTCGGGGACTCTCATTAATTCATATAAAGGAAGGCTCACTTTTATCCTTTTAACTTCCTCCAGCACATATGAACTCAGCCTTCTTATATCTTCCCTTGATTGATTTTCTTTCTGAGGACGTTGTGCTTGGTGGACTGGTTGTTGTGTTTGATGCACTGGCTATTGCGCCTGATGCACGGGTTGTTGCGCTTGGTGTGCTGGTTGATGCACTTGCTGTACTGGCTGATGCGCAGCTTGCTGAATGTTTCTCCCTTGCTGCATATATTCAAGAGAATCCCTTGGCATGTTGGGATTATTGCTCGCGTTTGGGTTCGGGGGAGTTGCAAAATTATTCGGAGGGATGGACGACGTGAGAGGCTCACGCTAGTGGTTCCTCTAATAGACTTTAGGTAGTGCCCCTCCAGATGACTATAATGCTTGCACCTCTCGTCTTCCTTCCACTAACACACTGTTGTTGAGGGGCAGAAATACATAATTATCCTGGCCGAGAGGCTCCTCTGAGTAAGTTGCTTGAGCTTCTGAATACACCTGAGCTTCGGCATCTGGTATTTGGCGCCTCCACAGGGCCATTCGCCGAGGCGGGTGGGAATCTGTGATTAACTGATGGAGGCATGTAACTTTGGCATCCAGGCGGTGGGTTGTAATTTTCAAAGACTAACGCCTGGTCATAACGTTGAACTGGAACGATTTCATATCCAGTATCCGAGGGATTTTCAGGAGCTCCGGTGTTTTATATTTCTCCTTTGAAAATATCAGCAGCTACCTGGAACTCATGGCACTGCAACTCGGAGTGCTGATTGGTATTATGAAGCCTGCACCATCCCGACATGGCGGCTTCGGCCAAAAAGACTTTGTCCGAGGGGCAGTTTTCCGGAGGTGGCGAATTGTCTAATGGTGAAGGCACTCCCCCATTGTTCGGTCCTGTATTCCAGGACCTCTTCTAATACCCACTTTGATTGTTGTCGCGGTAGCCGTGGCCGCTATCATGGTTATGCCCTTGATGGGTGTCTTGATGATGCGGAGGATTATTGTGGAATCCTCGATTGGCACCTTGGTGTGCCTGATAATTCTTCAACATGTTTTGCGTTTGATTGTTCTAATTTCTGAGGTACGTGACCTCAGTTGACAGCCTCTTGATTTGTTCTACCAAGTCTTTCATATCATCCCTCTCTTCTTGAATTTTGACAAGTGGAACGGATGGCATGGTATTATGTAGGTAAATAGGCTATGCCGGTTGAATCTAGGACAAAGGTGCCCCAGGGTGGAGAACTAGTTGGTCTGACGGTGCTGTAACATAGTACGTAGGCTGTGGAACAAGATTCAACGCCGGAGTCTATTGGCTCCACGCCGATCCCAGTGTTTGCATCTGCGGGTTAGCTGCAGTCAAGCCTGTATACAAGGAAGGCCCATCTATATTCTGTCCCATATTCTGGCTAACTTCGACTGCCTTGGCATAGGCCTAATTCATATTTGCTGGTGTCGGGTGTGCCTGCCTCACAAACATTGCTGTCAGTGGATCGAAGGCAGAGTAATAACTTTCTCTGGCATCAGCAATAACATAAGGAGTCCACAATCTGGTCAAGGCCTTCTGAAATCTGTTGTTGAAGGCATGAATAGGCTCCCTTTCCTGCCTCCTTACTTCGACAAACTGTTTGTAGAGTCAACGGGGATAACAGGAATGCTGAACTTTCCGATGAAGGCTTCTTTCATCTGTTCCCAAGTTTTGATTGAAGCAACCGGCAAGTGAACGAACCAAAAATGAGCCTCTTCTCCTAGAGAGTAAGGGAAAAGCCTGCACGCCACATCTGCATATTGAATTTCCTGTTGCGCAGATGGTCCTCGAACATTTTGATATGATCCTTAGCCGTACGGTTCGGATCATTGGCGTGAAACTTTGTGCAGAAGTTCTCAGGATTTTCGGCATGTCATGGTAGGCCTGAAATTCTAGCGGAGATGGGTTGGTGACCAACCAAGTAGCACCGTTCTGAGCCGGATTAGCCATTGCTTAGACTGGTTGCCGCCGCTGATAGACAACTTGAGCTGGTTGAATTTGTTTAACAAGTTGCTAGCGAGGAGAATCGAATCATTGTCACAGGACTGCAATCATTTCCAGGTTCACATCAGTCTTTGCATCACAGTCCATTGATAGTTAATCAGCATATTAATATTACAAAGTCAGTCATTAAGCATTGTAATTTTAGTCCTACATAGTTGCATTGGATAGCATGATAATATCTGTCATTATAAGGTAGCTGTTGTTGATGAATGTTCATGTCAGATCTGATAATGTATTTCATTTGAATGTAAGCCAAGAGACTTGGCATCTCCATGCTAGCGATGTACTTGGATTTTCTTTTCAATAAGTAGCTATAAGTTGGGAGTCGTTCATTGGATGCAAACACCATTTGATAGCATATCTTGGATGCATGCCAATTGTTTGACGAAATGTCAAGTGGCTGCAGGTGCTTGTTTTTCACTTAGAAGTCATTGATATGCATCGTAGATGATTAAGAGAAGTCATACATGTTTTTAGATGTTATTTGGAGCATAGTAGTGTTCATTTTCAAGCATTTAGAGTACTTTGATCTCTTCTACAAGCAAATACATCAGACTGAAACCACAGACCAGCAAGCTGGAAGTTTGCAAGAGAATTGTTTGACGAAATCCATTGAGCACTTTATCAGCAAATTGATGTCAGATTTGAGCAGGGTCATTACAGTGGTATCAGAGCGGTTTCCTGCCATCCTGGTGGGCATTGACCATGGCTACTTCAAGCACTCAGAAAGAGTGGGACAAAAGTATGAATAAGTTTTTGAAAGAGTTCAAAGAAATAAGTAAATTGCTTAGAGACCCTGCAACCAGAGGGAGTTTATCTCGGTATATGAGTTCATCTATGTTGTCACTGATCATGCTTTCCCAATCTACTTATTCTTTTACCTCCAATACTATGCTGATGTAGAAGAACATCCGAGGCTCAAAAACATACACCTGTGGGCTGCCATTCACCCAGCTAAGCATCATGATTAAATCACAGTACTCCTGTTTCAACTCCTTTGAGATAATTTGCTTAGGCAACTTGGTGCCAGGAGGTTTTGACTTCCCCATCCATGATGTATTAATTCTCTTTGCACACCTTTCGAAAGATGAGGCATACATTTTATCAGCCCTTTCTTTTGATTTGTACAACATTTTCTCCGCAGCTGGAATCCTGAACACCTCTCCAATAGCCTCAGGTGTGAAGTTAGCCAGCAACTTACCGTCTGAAGAGACAATCGTTCGATGGTCTGGCTTATAATAATTTGCACACTCCATTATCAATTCAGGACATCAAATTGCTAGTGGAAAACCAGCAGTTGCATACAATCCACTTCTCACGATGTTATGCAATGTCTCTAATGGATGATGACCAAGCTGCCTGAATAATCTCCTTTTAAATGCCTCGAGGTTGAATGAACCAAGGTTGGTGTCAGTCAACCCTCCGAGCTTTGAGACAAACTTTGACTCCGGAAGAAAAGACTTCTTCAACTTCTTGATAATTGCCTGCCTTGATGCATTCTCTTTATCTACCTCTGTGTTTCCAGCTCTGCCTACGGCTTTGCTCGTTCCAACAGCATCTCCCCTTCGAGCTTCAGCCATCTGCAAAATAAAATTCAAACATTACAATTCCAACTTAGAAAATAAAATCTAACACGAGACAGCTGGAAATATGGAGTTAGCTTCGAAAATGAAAGTTCTTCAACACTAAATTATCAACTCCAAACCTCGAGAATGCTGACTTTGAAATTCTAACTTCAAGCTCCAACTACTTTCAACAATATCACCTTCAGCACTTAGAAAAAACTTCACTGAACTCACTAGCTTCAAAATTTCTCCAGCACTTACTCCAACTTCAACACTTCAGCACTCTCACAATTTCACCTCTACAACTTGTGAAGAAAAAATGAATAGCTCCCGAGTTTATATAATCAAGAGATGGTGCCCAGTTTAGCAATTGCTTTTAATTCACTCCCCCACTACTTAGAAATTTTCCAATTCAGGAGAGATGACTGGCGAGTTGTCACAAAAGTTATGCCCAGTCGTCATAGAATCTTCTATTGCTGGAGATTCCTTCCTCATTGAAAATTCGAACTTTCCCAACTTGACTGCATGAAACGTTCGATTGACTGAAACACTTCTGGGAAATTTATTAAAATTTTATCCCACACTTAAATATTTCTTAAGGGCGTACTTCTCATTGAAATTTAATCTCAATGCCTTAGGAAAATTTAATTTCATTTGGGAAAATTTAATTTCATTTGGAAAAATTTTATTCCACCTTCTAATGCCTTAGAAAAAATTATATTTCTTCCCCTAAGCTTCGTCAGTCGCAATCTCCAATATTTTAAAATCACAAGGCAAAATTATTTTCCTCCCAAAACATCTCCCCTTAGAAAAAAATTTCTCAACTTGATTAATTCATAAGTCTAAATGAAGGGGGGCATTTAATTTTTCTCAAACCTTAGAAATAATTTTAATCAAGGTTTATTCAACTTCTCCAGCCTTGGGCGTTTCTCCTTCAACCTCTTATCCACCTAGGTGTATTCATCACCTTACACCTCCAATTTCTCTCACTTAGAAAAATTTCCAATTGATTATTCATGTTAGAAACTTATGACCCTCTTGACTTTCATTTACTACATCTTAGAAAAATTTGTTGGTCATCCTCCTCAGTCTAGGCGTATTTAGTATGGTGGGCTTTCACTTAGAATATTCCACCCTCTTCCCCCTTTGCTAAGGCGCATTTTGGATGTTGTGGTCTCAATTTTAATGCCTTAGAAAAATTCTCTAGCCTCTTCACCACTTTGGGAGCATTTGGAGGTGCCTGCTTCCAATTTCCAATACTTAGTGAAATCTCCACCTTATCTCCTATCTCAGGCGCATATGAGGGGGTCCACTTCCAATTTTGATGCCTTAGAAAAATTTAGATGATTTTCCAACTCCTTGCCATGTTAGGCGCATTCAGCCCTTCAAGATTTTAGTTTCAAGTA
Organism: Sequoia sempervirens; assembly: GCA_007258455.2. NCBI lineage: Eukaryota > Viridiplantae > Streptophyta > Pinopsida > Cupressales > Cupressaceae > Sequoia > Sequoia sempervirens. Next base: position 14,957 of record VDFB02102101.1, on the reverse strand, counting down.
CTTAGAAATTCTTCTGACTCCTCCTCCCAGTTTGGGCACATATGACCCTCTTCACTTCCAATTTTTTACACTTAGAAATTTTTTCAAGTGCCTCTCTTTAGCTTGGGCGCATTTGGGGGTTGATACTTCAAATTTTATTGCCTTAGTTGAATTTTCACCTCCTCCATTGGCTTGGGCGCATATAGGGGGTCAAGCTTCCAATTTTGAACACTTAGAAAAATCTTTAGGCTTCCCTGAAGTTAAGGCACATTTCTGCGGGTGAGTTTCCAATTTGTTTGCCTTAGAAAGTTTTTAAGCCACCTCTTCTTCTCAAGGCGCATTTGGCATGGTGGACTTCAAATTTCGTTGCCTTAGAAAAATATCCAACCACTTGTTTGCTCTTGGGTGCATCTAGGGGTAGCTACTTCCATTTTGCCAAACTCGGTGAAATTTCCATCAATCTTTCAGTTGACAAGGCACATTTGAGGGTGCTTACTTCAAGTTTCAACACTTAGAAAAATTTGAATGACCTCTCTCTAGGTTGGGCACATTTGGAGGCCTGAGCTTCAAATTTGCAACACTTAGAAAAATCTCCAAGCTTTCCATGCAAGTTAAGGCCCATTAGTTAGGCCTACTTCAAGTTTTCAATACTTAGAGAATTCTCCAAGCTTTCCATGCAAGGTAAGGCGCATTTGAGGGGGCTTGCTTCAAGTTTTAAGGACTTAGTCAATTTTCAAGCTTCTTCCTTTGACCTTGGGCGCATTTCTACCCTTGAGGTTTCAATTCTCCATACTTAGACATTTTCCATCAACCCCAAGTTGCTAGGGCGCATATGACATGGGCTACTTCCAATCTTGACACCTTAGACAGATTTTCAAGGACTTCCTCTTCAAGGGCGCATCTAGGGGGTCAAGCTTCAAATTTCAAGGACTTGGTGAAATTTTCATCTTCTCCACCTCAGGCTAGGGCGCATTTGGAGGTCTGAGCTTCTGGTTTCAATGCCTTAGTAAATTTTTCATGGCTCTTCAAGCTTCTAGGGAAGATTTGGCATGTAAAGCTTCCATTTTGTCAGACTTAGATGAATTCTCCAACTTTTGTCTGACTTAGGTCAATTGTTCGTGATGCCCTCAACTTGCCCTAACCTGCTACATTCTTCACATTTCAGGTTGGTTTCAGACTCTGGAATGCCTGATTTTTGTTTTGCCCCGATCGTCATAACATGATTGAGCTGTTGGCACTTGGTCTTGCATGCACCTGCTATTTTTAGCAACTTACTAAAAATAGTAAATGCTCAGAATGAGCTCAAATTTTGTGAGTTGATCGCCTGAGGGATGTTGATCATGACTGGATGTCGTTTCTATGTGACTTTCGCGTTTCGCCCTACCTTTTAGGAAACCCTAATTCTTTTGCATGCATGTTTGTAAGGCTCCGTTCAACTCTGTTTTTGTTACATGCAGTTGAGCTCCGAGAGTTGAAGTGTTGGTGTTGCTGCCCTTGCCAAATATGGACTTGCTAAAAATAGAAAGCGTCTGAAAAAGTGATCAATTGTCAGCCGGACTTAATTGCATGCAATACTGCCCGAGAGATCTCAAAAAACCCAGAAAAACCCAGAAAATTTGTTTGCATGCATGCACTTGATAAAAATAGAAAGTTGTCAGATTGACTTGCATGTCATATCATCACGAAGCTCTTGAAAAACTCAGAAAGACTATGTTGACATGCATTGAAAATTCCAACATGCAAACCCTAAAAATGAGCCTCGAAGGCAAAATTGCTAAAAATAGTAAGTTGTCCATTTACACTGAAAATTTGTAAGTGATGAGTTCTAGATGTTCTAAGTGCAGTGCAGTTGTCAGAATTTGAAAATCCCAAGAAAATAGGCCCCAAATTGGTACTTACTAAAAATAGCAAGTTGTTTGAATTCAGTGAAAATTCAAAGGGAACCTGTTTGAAGCATCCTAACTACAGTGCTAAGCTCAAAATTCGATTAGCCAACTCAATTTGACCTCAAAGTAGCCTGGAAATCGTAAACCCTAATTCATCAGAATGCTCTCCAAACTTAGTCAAAATTCAAATCTAGGTCAAATGGCAAGTACATCACCAAACAAAAAGAATCGACAGAGAGAGACAGACCCAAAAACCAAAGCCAAAAGGCCCGAATGGAGCAAAAATTAGGGGGTCCCCATTTTGAATGGGGTGATGTGTGAAAAGGTCACAACAGGTGGCAGATGGTTATAACATGACATGCACTCGGAGGGTTCCACAGTTCCCTATCACCTTAGGCAATTATATAGTCACAGATGACTTCTATGTGGTGGATTTGGGTGACACTCATGCTATACTTGGAGTTCAATGGTTACATTCATTAGGGAAATATTCTCAGAACTTTCAAACCATGGAACTTAAGTTCAGGATAGCAGATGGGCAGTGAGTAGTGCTTAGAGGCATGGCTACTGGATCAGCCAAGGTTGTGTCTGCGAGATGCATGGAGAGCATTTTCTGCCATGATGATATAGCTTGGGCAGCAGAGTGTTTGATCACCGCTAAGGAGGCTACAGATTCAGGACAGCCAAATCACATTGACATTCAGGAGCTTCTTGGTAAGCATGATAGGGTGTTTGGAGAGATACCTCCAGGGAGGCCACCTGATAGGGATTTTGACCATACCATTGAGTTGGAGAAGGGGCCCAAACTAGTCATCACCACCCCCTATCGTCATCCTAAGAAATTCAAGGATGAGATTGAGAAAGCAATCAAGGAATTGCTTGAGATGGGACACATTAGACCGAGCTCCAATCCATTTGCTTCTTCTGTGGTTCTGGTAAAGAAGGATGGAACCATGCGGATGTGCATTGACTACCGGGATCTTAATAAGAAAACTATTAAGAACAAGTATCCCATACCCAGGATAGATGAGTTGTTGGATGAACTTCATGGGGCAGTGTACTTCTCAAAGATTGATCTTCGTTCAGGGTACCATCAGATCAGAGTTAGAGAGCAAGGCATACACAAAACAGCATTTCGTTGTCACTATGGGCACTATGAGTTCTTGGTCATGCCATTTGGTTTGACAAATGCAACTACCACATTCCAATCCTGCATGAATCATATATTCAATAAGCAGTTGCGTAAGTTCTTGTTGGTGTTCTTTGATGACTTGCTCATATACAACAAGACTTGGGAGGAGCATTTCAGGCAGCTTAATGAGATCTTAACTATCATGTAGGAGCAGTCACTCTACGCTAAGGCTTCAAAATGTGAGTTTGGCCTTAGAGAGATATTGTATTTGGGGCATGTGATCAATGCAAACGGAGTGCAGGTCCATCAGGGGAGAAGGTGCAGGCGATACTTGATTGGCCACCGCCTAGGACACTCACAGAGTTGTGAGGCTTTTTTGGATTGAGTAGTTACTACAGGCGGTTTGTGATGGGATTTTAACAATTGGGAGCACCTTTGACAAATGTGACAAAGAGAGGTGCATTCAGTTGGTCAGAGAAGGCACAACAAGCTTTTGATAAGCTCAAGGAGGTGATGAGTAGTTGTCCAATATTGGCACTTCCAGATTTCACACAGTCGTTTGTTTTTGAGTGTGATGCCTTGGGTGAGGGCATAGGAGCAGTGTTGATGCAAAATAGACACCCCATAGCTTTTGAGAGCCGTAAGTTGAGGGGACCAGAGAGGCTATACTCTATCTACGATAAGGAGATGCTTGCCATTATGCATGCTTTGGCGAAATTTAGACAATATCTAGTTGGAGGGAAGTTTGTGGTGAGAACCGACCACAATAGCCTTAGATACTTCTTGGAGCAAAGGGATTTGAATGAGAGACAACAGAAGTGGGTTAGTAGGATACAAGCATACGACTTTGATATAGAGTATTTGAAGGGGAAGAAGAATGTTGTGGTGGACGCCCTCTCCAGGAGACCTTTAGCTTGCTCACTTTCAAATATTTTTGCAAATTGGAAGTCCCTCTTGTTGGTGGAGTACTCCAAGAATAAGTTTGCTTGTGAGTTGATGGATGGATTGATTCAGGATGATAGGTACTGAGTAGTGGATGATGTGACTTACTACAAGAATAGGATTTACTTGGTGCTAGAGAATAGACTAAAGGAGAAGATATTGCAGGCTTCTCATGACACTCCCTTAGCAGGCCATCAGGGCTATTTCAAAACTTATAGACAAATCAGAGAGAGGTTCTCATGGAAGGGCCTCAAGGATGATGTATTGAGATATGTCAAGGAGTGTGTGACTTGCCAGCAAAACAAGTCAGAACATACACATCCTACCGGATTGCTACAACCATTGCCTATCATAGAGCAGAAATGGGAGAGCATTTCTATGGACTTCATAACAGGTCTACCTAAGGTGCATAGAAGAGATAGTATCTTTGTGGTGGTGGATCGGTTGATGAAGTACGCTCACTTTTGTGCTATTCCAACTGAGTACAAGGCTCCATAGGTGGTTGAGTTATTTTTTAGGGAGATTTTCAGATTGCATGGGCTACCTCAGTACATAGTCAATGACAGGGATAGTAGATTCATGAGTACATTCTGGTAGGAGCTGTTTAGGTTAGCAAGTACTGAGTTGACTTCAAGCACGAGTTATCACCCTCAGACAGATGGACAGAAAGAGATTGTGAACAAACAGATTAAGGGGTACTTGCGCAACTACATTGCAAGGCATCAACGAGCATGGATTAAGTGGTTACACTTGGGAGAGTATTGTTATAATACCACTTATCATATGTCCATTGGGATGAGTCCTTTCTAAGCTTTGTACGGATACGATGCACCTTCATTCATGGAGATGGCTTTTGGTGAGAGCAGGGCTCCCAAAGCCAAGGATTGGATTCAGGAGAGTCAAGATACCTTAAGGGCACTCAAAGATAACCTACAAGTGGCACAAAATTAGCAAAAGACTTATGTTGATAGACACAGGGTTGAGCGTAGTTTTGAGGTCAGCGATTTGGTATACCTTCCCTTGCAGGCCTATAGACAGTCTTCTCTTAAGAAGAGCGGAGCCGAGAAACTCAAGCCCAGATTCTATGGACCATACAGGATTATCAAACAGGTTGGAGAGGTAGCATATGAGTTGGAACTGCCAGAAAGCAGCAAGATTCATAATGTATTTCATATTTCGTGCCTTAAAAAGGTACTAGGTTAACAAGTTACTTCTTCTTCAGAGCTCCCATCGTTGGATGAGGAGGGACATTTGGTCCTAGTCCCTGAGGAGATTGTAGACACTCAAGAGAGGAGATTGAGGAACAGGGTGGTGAAAGAGTATTTGGTGAGATGGAAAGATTTTCCAGCCGAGGATGCCACATGGGAGAATGAGCAGATTCTATAGCACCCGAGTTTGCAATTGCTTGAGGACAAGCAATTTCGAGAAGGGAGGATTGTAATGTGCCCTTCTCAATAGCCCTTCAGGAGATCGCTTAGCCTTTTAATTCCTGAGGCTAATGTCGAGTTGAGGGAATCATTTATTTAATTACTTAATATTTGGCTAAGTTTCAAATTAAATTAAAAAGGTGATATTGAGTAATTAATTAAATCACTTATAAGGTGACTTAGTGAAATATATTTTTTTTAAAGTGACCTTATGAAATATTATAAAAGTGACTAAAGGAAATATTTCAAAAAAAAAGAAAAGAACTATATTTAAAAGTCACATCAATATTGAATGGAAAAATACAAAAGGAGGGAAAAGAGAAACATTCGACACTTTTGGAGATGAGCATTTTCACAGAAAACAGGTCGAGCTATCAAGGTAGGGTTTGAGAACCTTGCTGCCGATTTCGGGTCTGAGATATCACCCCTTGTTGGATAGAAGAACTTTTAATGCAAATTCGATTTGGGAGAAAAATATTCTCAGTTTTTGAAGAAGGCAATTTTAGTTGGAGTTGGATATTGTGCAGCTTGAAGGAGACGATTTTTCTTTTTGGAGGAAAGTATTTCAGTCCTCTAGATAGGACAATTTTGTGCATAGAAGGACAACATTTTACATTATTGGCTGTTTCGATTCTTGCTTGTTGCTGGTAGGAAAAATCGTGGCTCATGGGAAGCTAGGCGCACTCTCTTAATGGTGCGATTTTGACTTAAGGTGGCTGGAAAAATCCAATCAGCTTTGGAGGTGATCGCTAGTCACATAGACAGCTGGGTGTTTGCATTTGGGAGTCAAATTTGGTGACTACAAGAAGATTCGATTATGTCATTGTTGGCTGCCACTTCATTCCAGGTTCCTTATTTGCACATGTATGGCATTGAAAATCAATAGATATTTAGGAGATAGTTGCTGTAATACTCAGTCATATATAAACTTGTTATTCAGTCACTTGCATTGGTAAGAATCGCTGCCATGAGACAACAATCATTGTACCTTCAGTCACTCATAGTGTAGTCGATATAAGGAGATAAGTTGGCATCATTGGAACCTCATTTCCAGCATTGTATCTCATTGCAATTATCAAATAGAGAAGTTTATGGTTGGCCGAAAATTGTTGGACAAAATGCCAAGTAGTTCTACTTTCATATCAGCATTTATAGTTTGCATACAAAGTGTTTGACTAAATGTCTAGTAGCTGTAGAAGTCATTTTTCAGTCATTTATATGCATTGAAAAATACCAAAACATATTGCATTTCATTTCAAGTCATTTGGTAGTTGTTTAGTATCATTTGGAAAGCATTTAAATCTCATTTGCATCACTCAAAAGCAAATCAACACAAATTGAAACTCAAAACCAGCAAGACAGGAGGTTGCAAGAGAAGTGTTTGACAAAATACCTAAAGCAGAAAATCAGAAGTTTCTTATCAGATTTGGCAAGGTACATTACAACCTTTCAGTTTGTAATATTTCAGAATGAAAGAATAATTACTTTACAAGATTCTTTCAAATTTGTACTATATTTCAGGAAAATAATAACTGATCATAGAACACAGATCTACATAATAGAAAATATTTTCAGCAGGTTTTCAAACTACTTCAGTGTGATTACACGGTGCTTCAAAAATATACAAACCTTTAAATTGCGTGTTACTGATTGCCAACAATCATCTGTATAAACATTTGACAACAAGATTAGGGTGTATTATTTTCCCATACATTGAAATAATAATGAGAAAGCTTTCGCAGCAGACAGAAAAATTATTTGCAAATAGGTCTTACCAATATTAACATATACATAGCCAAGATCAGCCAAGCCGGTAGAGATAAGTGCATCAGCTGCATATACAACAACCTAGTTAAAAATCAAGTAATACAAGTGATAATAATTCTTTACTAAGTGAAAGCTTTCGTGAACATTTTCAACTATTCCAATTTTTTATGGGATTTTACCTATGTGTTTCACAAGATGAGCTCCATGAATAGTCATTACACTAATGAAAAATATTCATTATTCCTATTTAGCACAGTTGCAGGATACGCCGGCGCTGGCTAGTTGCAGGATACGCCGGCACTGGCTATCCAGCCCCAGGAATGCACCCAGCATGGATGCATGGGCATGGATGCCTCCCATCTCCGTAACCTCTGCAGCCGTGAAGGCCGTACATCCGTAGCTCCGTGGAGAAATGGCAGTTTTTGGCAGACATTAATTTACCCACGCCTGCATTATCATAAATGATAATTGTTTTTCATTTTTTATCATACACATTTTCGGTTAAGGATTCCGCTCAGAAGTAAGTTTTAAAACAAAATATTAAGGGGAATGGAAGTTTTTCGCAAGTTTTTAAACGAATTAAAATAAATTTGAGTTCTTATTGATAAAGAAATTTTATATAAAGATATTAAATTATATTATATTATATATAAAAATAAATTATATATTAAAGTATATTATATATAATTTTAACTTATTAAAATAAATTTGATTTTTTACTTGATATAATATATTTATTTTTATATAAATATGTTATATAAAATTTTATATTATGTTATACAATATAATATAATATTAAAGATAAAATAATTTTATATTATCTCAAATATTTATAGATATATTAAATACTTATAGATTGTAATATAATATTATTAAATATCTATAATTATTTATATGTTCAAATTATTAAATATTTCATTCATTTAATATTAGTGATAGTAGATTTTCACAATCCAATCCATAAAGATTATTGCTAAATGTTTCTGGCTTAGATTGTGTTAGTATTTTTTGCATCAACATTTCGGATCACACTCCTTATGCTCTCTATTATCCTAATGATGGCATCATCACGGAGTGTGATCTAAAATATTGATGCAAAAAATACTAACACAATCTAAGCTAGAAACATTTAGCAATAATCATTTAGTATTATTAAATGAATTAAATATAATAATTATAGAAATTAGAATTTTAAATATGATTAATATTTTTCAATAAAATTAAAAATATTTTGTTTAAATAAAAAAAATATAACTTGTTTTATTTTTAATAATCAAAATAAAACAAATTTATACATGAATTATAATACAATTGAACTCAAAAATCCAGGACCTTGGACACATATTAATACATTTGATATTCATAATATTTTTTATAACTTAATGACTATTGTATTGAAAATTAATAATATAACTGATTCTATTTTAATTGTTCAAAAGTATTTTTATTGATTCAAATTTATAGTTTCTATAACTAGGTTTGATATTTATTTTATTAGATGAACGCAAAAGATAAAAAATAATGAATTAAAAGTTTAGATTCAAGTATGATATAGAAAATATTGTTTTCAGTTATATTATTTTAAAATTCTCAATTTATAAAAATATCATATTCTATAGACAAATAGTATAAATTATAGATAGAATTAATATTTATAAGATAGATTAATCTCATAGAATATTGAGATAATACTTTTGGTATTTAAGACATTTGAGATAAATATAAGATTGTCTATATAATGAAATAATATTCGATTATATAACTAAATTTAAGATTAGAATGCTACCTATTTAAATATTTGACAAATAATGATTTAAAAGTTTAGATTCAAATATGATATAGACAATCTTGTATTCCATTATTCCATTATATAGACAACCTTATAATATCTCATTTGATATAACATATTTAATATTTGAACGAAAAATCTAATAATGACTATCTTTTAAGAATATTATTATTTAAAGAGATTCCAATCTATCATACTTATCATTTTAATCTAAACTTTTAAATCATTCTTTTTTATCTTTTTGTATTCATCTAATAAAAAATATCAAATCTAATTATAAAAATTAGAATTTTAAACTATAAGTATTTAATCTAATATGTTATAGACAATTTATATTCAGTTATATTAAATAAAAGAAAATCCAACATGAAAAAATGATTGAAAATTCCAATAAAGACTATGTCTATCAAATGTCTTCGAATATGACTTTAAATTGCATAAGAAAATCCACATATATGTTAGAGAAGTATGAGAAGTAATTGATCCCATAAATTTTTATTAATTTTAGATTCTTATATTATTAAATCTATAATTTTTAATATTTGTCTATAGAATATGATGTTTTTATAAATTCCAGATTTTAAAATAATATAACTCAAAATAAGTTTGTCTATATCATGTTTGAATCTAAACTTGTAAATCATTATTTTTTATCTTTTGTGTTCATCTAATAAAATAAATATCAAACCTAATTATAGAAATTGGAATTTTAAATCAATAAAAATACTTTTGAACAATAAAAAATAGAATCAATTATATTATTAATTTTTAATACAATAGCCATTAAGTTATAAAAAAATATTATGAATATCAAATGTATTAATAAACACCCAAGGTACTGGGATTTTTTAGTTCAGCTGTATTAAAATTCATGACAATTTTGTTTTATTTTGATTATTAAAAACAAAAGAAGTTATATTTTTTATTTTTAAACAAAATGTTTTTAATTTTATTTAAAAATATTAATCATATTTAAAATTTTAATTTCTATAATTAGTATATTTAATTCATTTAATAATATTAAATGAACTAAATATTTAATAATTTGAACATATAAATAATTATAGATATTTAATAATATTATATTACAATCTATAAGTATTTAATATATCTATAAATATTTGATAATATTATGTTACAATCTATAAGTATTTAATATAAGATTAGAATCAAATCAATGTATAAAAATCTAATTAATAATATCATAAAAATTTTATGTTATGTTATAGAATATAATGCATATATAACACACACAACCTAACATAATATTATATTATATTGTATAACATAATATAAAATTTTATATAACATGTTTATATAAAAATAAATATATTATATCAAGTAAAAAATCAAATTTATTTTAATAAGTTAAAATAACATATAATATACTTTAATATTTTAAATTTATTTTTATATATAATATAATATAATCTAATATCTTTATATAAAATTTATTTATCAATAAGAAATCAAATTTGTTTTAATTCGTTTAAAAACTTATGAAAAACTTCCATTCCCCTTAATATTTTGTTTTAAAACTTACTTCTGAGTGGAATCTTTAACTGAAAATGTGTATGATAAAAAATAAAAAACAATTCTCATTTATGATAATGCAGGCGTGGGTAAATTAATGTCTAACAAAAACTGCCATTTCTCCATGGAGCTATGGATGTACGACCTTCACTGCTACAGAGGTTACGGAGATGGGAGGCATCCATGCCCATGCATTTCAGCACATGAGAGTTAAAACAAGGGGATATGGGTGAAAACCTAGACCTGGCATGTCAGAGGGTCCCTGCAAAAGGGACACAAATCTTGAATACAAACTCCTTTTCAATACAGTTGGGAGCTTTAGAGCATCTACTGGACATTAGCAAAATGGCAAATAAACCCCAGTTGCAGTTGAGTGATCTCTTAACCCTTCTAGGTCAAGAAGGTTTAATATCTCTAGGGTATCACATACCACAATGGTCAAACGAGTGGTCCACTTTCTACCCTAATGTCCAAGATGAGGGTGTTTGGAGCACTTGGCTTACAAGGTCGCCTTTATCAAGCATATTGAATCATGTAAACACGGAAGAAAGGCTGATCTTTGTAAATGCAAAGCAGTATAATGGGATTTTAAGGCGCAGACAAGCTCAAAAATGAAAACTGAAACAAAATCAAAAGAGAAAATTCACTTGGATTTTACCAAAAGTTCATAACAGTAAGTAAGATATATCTAAAGAGGCATTTCTAAAAGAAGGGAAAACTAATCAAACTGAGTACAAAACAGAAGAGATCATTGCAAGCAAGGTCACTAAAAAAATACCTATAGAACTTTATAGCCCTACAACTTCACCACTTCTATGGTCATTGGAGCTATATGTAGAAGAGCTCATGAGAATGAAAAATAGACTCGATGTTCTAGAAACAAAGAAGAGGTTTGAGGACAACAGGTTTAAAATAGTTACAGAGGCCAATTGCAAGCTGGAAAGGGATAATAAAATACTGCATGAGCAAATTTTAAATCTACAAGTTAACATGGAAAAGGGACAACAAGAATTGATCACTCTAAGGCAAGAGTTAGATCAACTAAAAATAACTGAAAACAAGAAGCCAAAAGTGGAGGAAGGTGAAAAAAAAATGAAATTAAAGATGATTCAATCAACATTAGTAGACTTAGAGAAAAAAGAGAATCAGTTAAGAGACCAAATAGAAGAGGCCAAATCATGGTCACATGTGGTAAGTGGATCATCAAGTGAACAGAAAGTAATCATTGAAAAACAAGTCAAGAGGCAACTAAGAGAAGAAAAAGATAAACAAAACAAGGCTACAAATATTATTATCAAAGGCTTGAAATATTTTGGTGAAGGGGAGAGAACTGACATCCTAGCAAGGGGCTTCCTCAAAGATGAGTTAAAATGGTCAGGTTACGTTCAACATGCAAATAGAATTGGAAAAAAGATAGATGGTGGAAGGGATAGGCACGTAAGAGTCACCTTGAGAAGCTTAGAGGACAAGAATAGGATTTTAAAAAATAGAGGGCTACTTAGAGGCACACATATTTACCTAGACGAAGATTTGACTTTTGAGCAGCAAGAAGAACAAAGGAAAGAATGGGAGAAAGTGAAGACAACAAGGAATGAAGGAAAGTGGGCATGGTTGAAGAATGGGAAAGCCCAAATCGGTGATTGTTTTTCAAACAAGAAATAGGGATTGGGGGCCCCACAGGAATACTTACTTGTTGTAAGTTGGAATTGTAGAGGTTATCCATGGAGAAGAGGACCTAGATTGGGGCCCATAGCAAAGGGTAAAGATATCATAATTCTTACCGAAACACAGGAACATGAAGGCTGCAAAGTTCCAGATTTTGAAGGGTATAAGAAAGTTTCAGTTTGGAACAAAGGGAATGAATCAGGAAAGGATCAAGGGTCATGGGGGCATTACAGTGTTAATAAGTGAGAAGTGGAAGGGAATTGTGGAATTGGAAAAAGAGGATGCAAATAAACAGTACATATGGTTGCAAATAATAGAAAATGGGGTGACTTTCAGACTGGTTGCTTGTTACTTTGCCCCAAAAAATTCTAAGTTCTATAAGAAGGGACATTTAGACAACGAAGACCCGTATGCCTCACTAAAAAGAGATATATCTATTTTCAGCACACTTGGAGATGTTGTCTTAATGGGCGACTTTAATGCAAGGACAACTAACAATCAGTCTCTTCAGTTGAGTAGGGAAGAAAAAGGGGAGAACAATCCTTTATGGTTAGAGGAAGGTGGAGATCAATATTGGGAAAGAACATCTCAAGATGGTAATAGCGATGTGACCCCTTTTGGGGTAGAATTACTTGGGCTTTGCAGTTTGTTTGGCATAGTTATTTGCAATGGGATGAGAGATTGGCCAAAGTCCGGAGGAATCACATGCAAAACTTATAATGGTCAAAGTGTGGTGGACTATGTGATTTGTTCTCAAGGTTTTGTCTCTAGATTGTTGGAGTTTGATATTGAGGACTGCCCTATTGGGATGAAATCTGACCACTTGTCTCTTCTTGTTAAGCTCTACATGTCCCCAATCAGACAACACATTACACAGGCTCAACACATACACAAAAAAACCCTCCCAAAGGGTAAAATCCTCTTGAATAATGAAAATAGAGAAATATTTAATGCTATTCTTGAACATCATTTCCATGATTTGAAGAACAATGGAGAGGCCAAAGTATCAAGAGAGGGGGATGTCCACATCCACAGCAATTCGTTGATCCCAATAATTCACAAGGCTTTAAATGCATGCAAAAGGTCTCACCACAAGATGAAGGCTACAAACACTTTCTCAGCAAATCCATGGTATGACAAAAAATGTAAGGCAGCCAAGAGATCACTAAAAAAGAGAGGAACATACAAAGAATACAAGAAAAAATATGAAAAATTGGTGTAGTCTAAAAAATCTGATTATGTAAATGAAAGAAAGAAGGAGCTAATCTTGCTTGGAAAACAAAATCCTAAAGGTTTTTGGAGAGAACTGCAGCAAAAGAAAAAGAAGATTGAAAACAATATTACAGATGTCCAATGGCTAGAATATGCTAGGCTTCTTTATGAGCGGGTTCATGAGAAAGATCATCCACCTGTTATTAACACATCAATGAAATTATTCACTATGGATGATATTAAGCAAGGAATCAATAATTTATCGAGTGGTAAAGCTCAAGACATAGATGGGTTACAGGCTGAATTTTTAAAGTGGGGGATCGAGACTCTTGCCCCCCACGTAAAAAGAATTTTCAATAATTTCAATCAAGAAGGGTTTCCTATGGAGTGGACTACCAGTGTGGTCATTCCTTTATTTAAAAGTGGTAATATCAATAACCCATCCAACTACCGCACGATTATGGCCAATCCTATTTTTGGCAAGCTCTTTGGGAGCATGATTGAACGAAGGATCAACAGTTGGGCAGAAAATGAGGGCAAAACGGCAAAAGGGCAAGCAGGTTTTAGGTCAAGACACTCTACCATTGATCACTGCATCACCCTTAGACATTTGATTGAAATTTTTTGGAACACTCAGGGGGAGGAAGCTTATTGTTGTTTTGTAGACTTTAAGAAAGCTTTTGACACGGTACCTAGAGACAAACTATGGAATAGAATGGAGGAATTAGGCATCCCAAATGGGTATAGAGCTGTTCACAAATTGTATGAGAAGGTTAGAGCTAAAATCAGAACAAGTGAAGGTATGTCAGAATGTTTTGGCAACAACATTGGAGTTAAACAGGGCTGCCCTTTATCTCCCACACTTTTTGGGCTATACATCGATAAGTTGGAAGCTTGGTTAAGCAATACGGGTGGGGATGGTATTCAATTGGCAGGTTATGTGGTGAAACTACTCTTATATGTTGATGATCTTATCCTAATTTCAAAATCAGCTCATGGGTTAAGAGAACATCTGAAAACTCTTGAACTCTTTTGTCAAGAGGTAGGGATGGAAGTGAATATCACCAAGACCAAAATCATGATCTTCTCATTGAATAGAAAATATAAGGAGAATACCTTTCTTTTTGAAGGCAACCCACTTGATATAGTGAAAGAATACAAGTATCTTGGGATTGACTTTTATTATAAGCTCAGTTGGGAGACTTGTCGTACAAAAAGAATACAGGGAGGTTGGAAAGCTTCTTACCTTCTGCAAAATAAGTGTAGAAAGGCTAAGCTTTGGGATTGGAAAACCAAGAAAACCCTATTTGGTTTGCTTGTCACATCGGTTGTATTTTATGGGTGTGAAGTGTGGGGAAGTAGTATGTCAAAGTGCAATTGGAGACAACTAGAAAGAATCCAGAAACATCTAATGACAAACAGTCTCAAAGTTAAAACCATAGTCCCATATGAAATTCTTTTAGCTGAAACAAAGACTTTTCCATTGGAAGCATTGGCATTAATCTGGTTGATAAGCTATTTAAAGAAGGTTGAAAACACGGATAACCACCGTTGGCCTAAAATGGTTATGAAGGAGATGCTAGATCGTAGGAAGAAAACTTGGATGAAACAAAACCACAAGTGGA
>VDFB02102100.1:0-22270 GCA_007258455.2 Sequoia sempervirens | reverse complement strand
CCCCATTTTTGCACAGAAGGGCGGCTACGCCCCATTTTTGCGCAGAAGGGCGGCTATGCCCCAATTTTGCGTAGAAGGGTGGTTACGCCCCTGTTTTGCTGCAGAAGGGTGACTGTGCCCCCTGGAAGGTAAAATTGCTATTTTGATTTCAGATTTAAATTGCTATTTTTCTCATTAACGTTGTTCTTGCAAGGATACATGTGTTTGGTGCTAACCTTTTGCAGCATATTCTTGTGAAGTTGATGGAGAAAGCGGAATAAAATATCTAATATTTGCTTGCAGGGCTATCCATTTGCTCAATCTTCTTTAAAATTATCCTTGCTATTTGCATTAATCTAAGAACATAGCTTAATTAGGGGGAGTAATATTCGTTGTTTTCTGTTCTTGTCTTTTTGTGCTACCCTAAGGGAGTATTAGCTTGTTTCCGCTTTCCCCTTGCACTTCGTGTGAGCTTGGGGAGTAGTTGGAAGCAGTTAGTGCTTTCTTCATAGTGGGACCTGCTTGGGGATTTCATCACCCCAAGGGACGATTCCAACCACGCGTACCAGCGAGGTATACAAAGGGGGGAGAGCGAAAGTTGTACCCCAATCCAGTCACGTCGTAATTGGTGGAGCGTCGAAGCTAGGGTGATACCTAAATAGACATGAAGAATTAGTTCGAGCCCTTCAGTATCTCGCTGGGGTTCCCGACTCACACTTGTGACGGGCTGGTGTTCACGGTTGTGCCTCACGTACCGAGAGTATATCGAGGACTCCCTAGACACCTTGTGCATCCTAGATTAAGACCACTTTGGCCATACCCTTAACACTAATCATAGGGTTGTATTTGCTTAAGAGTGTTTTCTTGTGAGAAACCAGTGAATTTTTGACAATTTGGCCTTATCATTATCATTTTAAAGTTCCACATAGCCATTTTTCAGTGGTGACCGCAAACCAAGCCCCCGCTTTTGTCGTTGGCATGGCCACGTACCGCTTTGTCGTAAGCAGAAAGGCTACACACCCTTGCTCTCCTCGCGTAAGGAAGCTACTCCTGCTGCAGTAAGGTGTATACTGCTTTGTCAGTAGCGCAGCTACACCTTTTGTTGCGTATGGCAGAAGCTACACTGCTTTGCTACGTGCGCGGCTACACCCTCGCTTTGTCGTGCGCGGGCACTGCTTTGCCGGGCATGCACTACACCTCCTCACCTACTCCTCGCATTTGACTATTCAGCCTTTAAACCTTCATTTCACCATTCCCAACCATTACCTCATCATCCCAAACCTTCGTGTTGTCACTTTAAACTCTCAAAAACCTCCATTTATCCCTTTTGAACCTCCATCTCATTATTCTAAACTTTCGTTCAGCTATCCTAAATCCCCATACATTCTCCACAATTATCCTTAACCCCCCATTCATTCTAATTTCTTCCTAATCCACCAATCATTTCTTACCATTTGCATCTCCAAACACCACCTATAGCCAAACCGTCCTAACCTTGTATTACTAAGTGGTTACCCGAATTGACTATAGCACTTGAAATTGATTATTAGTTTTTAACTTCAAACCCAATCAATTCACTTCCATCTTAAGGTGAATTCGGTGTTGTAAGTTATCATCATCGGCCCAATCAATCCATTCCTAGCTTAAGGTGGATTCAGTGCCATAATCATCCTATTAATCAATCAAAGCTCTAGGGTTACTAAGGGTAATCTCACGTGATCAAGCTTAAGGTCTCTCTCTCACACCTTTCGTAATCCAATCCAATCCAAATCAAATCCAATCAAATCCAATCAAATCAAATCCAATCCAATCCAAATCAAATCCAATCAAATCCAATCAAATCAAATCCAATCCAATCCAAATCAAATCCAATCAAATCCAATCAAATCAAATCCAATCCAATCAAATCCAATTCAATCAAATCCAATCCAATCAAATCCAAATCCAATCAAATCCAATCAAATCCAAATCCAATCCAATCAAATCCAATCGAAATCCAATCCGATCCAATATATCCCAACAAAATCTAATCCAAATCTCATCCCATCATAATCAAATCATTTGACAAAGTCTCTAATCCACTCATCCCACATTTGCATGCCCATTCAAACCCGTTCACAAGCAAAGAAAATGGCCGACCTTCAAGCTCAAAATGCCCAATCCAACAATCCCCAAGATCCCAAAAACACAATTCATGTCTCATCAGACCTCAACAAGGGCACCAACGTCCCTCATGATCCTCATAATGGTACTTCATCACATTCTAACACTGAGAATCAGAATAACTCACCACATGGTGAATAAAGTATGGTTAGCCAACCCGAACTCACACTTGAGGAACATTTTAGTAACCCCACCAATGTACAAATGACTGATCTTTTGCTTGAGAAACATGGAGAACAAATCTTGGCCCACTTGATTGAGAAAGGGGTTAAACCTCCCTCCAATGTGGACTTATCCAAATATAAGGGTGCCCCATCTAACGTACTCCAAGAGTCCCAAAATGCACCCGAAGGTTCATACTTCTCCAATGTTCCTCCAGTCAAGGGTTGGCATCAACCCGAATTTGGCAATGCCATTCTCTATCAGGTTAATTATCCCCCACACGCTTCCACCTCGGCTATGGGAGGACCTCAAGTGTCTGATCCCAATAATCCTTTTGCTTATGGTATGCCACAAAACATTCCGCAACATCCACCATTAACATTAACCGCACCCCCTCCTTTGAACCCACCTACAGTCAATATCGGGGGTACCTCCTTTGCTACATCGCTTCCTCCTCCTGGGACCACCAACACACCACCTCAACAGGTTCCCCAATCTACTATCCCACCTCAAATACCACCACAAGGCACACCCCAGCTGAACATTCCAAGCGGAACCCAACAACCTCTTTTACAAAGTGTGCCCACACAACCCCCGCCGTCTCATCCGCAATAACCTATACCCAATACTTTGACCTCTTCACAACAACCATCCTACCAATCACAATGAAATCCCTCTCAACTGCCTACCCAAACCATATCTCCCTTTCTTGCGTCCCTTTTGCATCCAAAGGTTCAACCACAACATAATATCCCACCTAGGTCCATACAACACTCGATGCCGCAACAACAACCTCCACAACACTACTACTATCACAACCAACAACAACTTCCCCAACAACCGTTTTATGCAACCTCCCAACAATCACAACAATATCTTCAATACCAACAGGCCAACATGCAACGTCCTATCCAAGTCCCTCAGCAACCTACCCCACACCTTCACCAAACAAATTCATATTATGCCCCACAACAACAACCCCCATATCAACAAAACCCCCTACCTTACCATCAAGTCGTGTCATCATCCAATCATCCAAACCCACATTTTAACAATCTGACACCCTTTCAACAAGATCCCTCATCTTTCTATCATCCATATCCCCCCAACCCACCACCAGCTAGCTCGGACTTGTTGGAAATCAAAGCTGCCCTTAAGGACCTTCAAGCAGGGGGCACAAAACAATCATTCAAATTTGAAGATATATGCCCATATCCGTTCGATCCATCCATCTCATTGATCCCATTCCCTAAACACTTCGAGATTCCAAAATTTGACAAATACAAGGGAGACAAAGACCCTAAGGCCCACTTGCAAGAGTTTTATGCACAGTGTCAAGAAGTCATGTATAGTGATAACTATCTCTTACGTCTGTTCCCAAGAAGTCTAGCAAGCCACGCCCTAGATTGGTTCATGACTCTTGAAAAGGGGTCTATAAAAACTTTTGCAGACTTATCAGAACAGTTTGTCTCCTACTTCTCCTTCAATTTGCGGAAGGATACTGACACCTTAGATCTCTTGAAAGAGAAACAACGGGATGGAGAAACCTTTACCAGCTACCTCCAACGGTGGCGTGCATTAGCCAGTCGAATGAAAAATCCTTTGAAAGAAAAAGACATGGTCACTCTTTTTGTGGAAAATTCACATCCCGACATGGCCCACAATTTTAGACTACACTGTGTCACCACTTTTGCTAAGATAGTGGAAAAGGGACCTATCCTTGAACGTGCCCTTATCGCCAAAGGACACATTAAAATACACAGTCATGACAAAGAACGGTCATTCGGAGATAAATCACGATTTTGGAACAAAAACAAAAATCTAGTGAATGACGGAGTGATAGACACCAAACATGTCCAAGTGGCTAATGCATCCCAAGGGCAACAATACCTGTACTCAACACCATATCGTATCAGTAGGGGCACCTCATCCCACTCAACCAAACCAAAGAAATCAGGGGAACACCAAACGTCAATACGCCCAATTGGGTGAACCCTTGAGTGTTGTTTTCAATAAATTGTTACAAATCAATTATCCCATCACATATCCTGTCACCAAACCATTCGATGAGTCCAAACCCAAGCCGGCATGGTTTAAAGAAAATGAGTATTGTGACTTTCATAAAATCAAAGGACACTCCTTGAATAAGTGTCAGGGTTTAAAAAATTATGTCCAAGATCTTATTGATCGAGGAGATATCAAGGTCGACCCCAGTCAACCTTCATCGTCCAATGCTCAACTGCAAATCTATCAAAACGCCTTCCCAAATCATAGTCAAGGTCCTAGCACCTCCACTAGTCATCCCCAAAATAACAGCACCAATAATGTGAATTACAAGAATGTTCCCTTCAATTATGAAGGCGTTATTCATTACATTGAGCAGGTGGAACCCCGAGTATCCATGATACACGTTAAAGCCAAAGACCCTCAATGTGATGTGACTACGCGACGGGCCCGCATCACCGTCCCTGCAGCCTCCACACCCATCCAACCCGCTCCTATAAACTCTCAATATAACATCCTTGATCACCTAAAGAAGACCCTCGCTCATATATCTATTCTGGATTTGCTTAAGTCTTCCCCGGTACATCAAGAGATCCTCAATAAAGCCTTGCAGGAAACCCATGTCCCAAATGACATCGACCCCACCCAATTCCAAGCTTTGGTGGGACACTTGGCTTTGTCTCACCACCTCCATTTCAGCCAAAATGATATGCCCAACATTGGCATCAATCACAACCGTCCCCTACATATCGAAGTCATAATTGCCCGTCATAAAATAAAAAGGGTCTTGGTAGATAATGGCTCTGCCCTTAATCTATGTACTTTGAAATTCATAAAACAGATAGGGTATTCTCAAGCGGACCTAAGCAACCAGATAATTACAATCAAAGCTTACGACAATGCAGAGAGGAATTCAGAAGGAATCATCAGTCTCCCTATCCAAGTGGGACCTGTGGTCCAGTATACTACCTGCCATGTACTTGATCTGGACTTACCATATAATCTCCTCCTTGGCCGCCCATGGCTCCATGCTATGCAAGCTGTTCCATCCACATACCACCAATGCCTCAAATTCCCAGTTAATGGACAGGAGGTCACCATCTATGCCGACCCCCAACCATTTGAGTATTGTCAAGCTTTAGAAGCATCTTTTCCCCATTTACATTATTGTCCTGGGGTCGAAATGGGGGCATCCCATCCATCATCCTCCAATCCATCATCCACCGTAATCACCACTCCATCCTCCGCTACTAATCCTTCGGTCACTAGAGTCCAGATCATTGACAAAGGGTGTGGTGAGTATAAGATGCATACGGCTCTTAATGTAGCCACCATGCCACTGTCACCACATGAGTACGGTCAACCATCACATGCTATACAAACGGAAGACAAGATCATCACCTTCAGTAGTAGAAACATTCCTACTACCACTTTCAGGTCCCCGAGTGTCAAGGTCGATGCGCCAGAGGAAGACATAAGTCAGTGGGTCTACCGCGAAGAGCCCGAACCCGAAACTCCTCTAAAGAAATATTTTCAGGAAAAGCATCCTTGGCCAACAAAGTTCATGGAAAAACATAACTACCAAGGTAGAGGCCTAGGTAAAGAGGAACAAGGGCAATTGCAACCCATTGATACACAACAGTTACCAAAGAAGGTGGGAATTGGGTATGATAACAAATAGAAAAGCCCTGCAATGTCATCTAATACTTCCAATAGTATCACCGTGGATGATGGCTCATTGGAAGACATACCCGAGGAGGAATCCATCATACATGCATACGATGATGTCGATCACACTGATTTATCCTCCATGTTTGAATGCCTATCTGTTTACACCATCAGCCTATCCCTTCCTCACCCTGAACTCATTGACTGGGACTTACACAACACCACACCTGTCAGTATGTCTGCGGACACTTATGTCAACATTATGGGATTGGGGGAGGATGAACACTCCAGTCGCAAAAATAAAAATCAAAAAAATAAAAAGAGGTCATCTAGTGAAAACCTCCCTGAGGCGCTTCCTAACCTAGAAAAAGTAAAAATAAAGGATGCATCTGATGGTGAAAACCTCGAAGAGGCGCCAGAAGATGGAGATGTTCATCTTCCCCTTATGGGAACTCAGCTATCTGCCAGGTAATCTATCCTGATTGAAGAGACACAAGAAGTTAATTTGGGAACTGCTGAAAGTCCGAAGATCACCTATGTAGCCAAGTCACTCTCTGAACAAGAGTATCTGATCTTTGCGCAGCTACTCCGAGAAGGAATCATCAACTTTGCCTGGTCATACTCAGACATGCCAGGCTTAGACCCTGCTTTAGTAGTACATCACTTAGACATTCACCCAGACGCCAAGCCTGTCAAGCAAAAACTCTGAAAGATGCACCTGCAAGTCGCATTGTTAGTTAAGAAAGAGTTGGAGAAGTTACTGGACGTGGGTTTTATCAGACCGATTGACTACTCCGAATGGATCTCCAATATAGTTCCAGTGGCCAAACCCAACGGAGACATTCGAGTCTGCACGGATTTTAGGGATCTCAATAAAGCCTGCCCAAAAGATGATTTCCCTCTTCCTAATATTGACATGTTGGTTGACTTAACAGCAGGACATGAGATGTTGTCCCTCATGGATGGCTTCTCCGGTTACAACCAGATCCGAATTGCATCTGAAGACCAACACAAAATCACCTTCACAACTCCTTGGGGCACCTTATGTTACAATGTTATGCCTTTTGGTCTCAAGAATGCGGGGGCAACGTATCAAAGAGCTATGACGGTTATCTTCCATGACCTTATCCACATTATCATGGAGGACTATGTTGATGACCTATTAGGGAAGTCCAAAACACGAGCAGAACATCTGACCATCTTAAAGAAGATATTTGAGAGGTTAGAGCATTATAAGTTGCTGCTGAATCCAAAGAAGTGTGTCTTCAGGGTCACGTCAGGGAAATTGCTAGGTTTCATAGTCTCTCGCAGAAGTATTGAAGTTGATCCTGCCAAAGTAAAGGCTATTCTGGACATGCCGCCTCCATGCAATCTAAAACAGTTAAGGAGCCTCATTTAGGTGTTCCTAGCTTGTGTGGCCCAGATTTAGTGTTTGAGACTCATTTGCCACCTTGGGCGAATGAGTCCCACTTAGGTCTTTTTGGCCCCGATGCAGGTTTCACACATTTCTAAGCACTTTTCATTTTTGGTCCCATACATTATGCCAAATGGGACTCATTCGCCACCTTAGGCGAAAGAGTCCCGTGTGGCCCAATATCAAATTTAATTCAAATTTTTAGCAAGATTTTATTTTCCTAGATCTAATGTCAGCTTGTAGTGGGGTAATTTCGGGAATTACTGCATAATTGAGTATAAATACAAGGTTCTTTCACTCATTTTCACCTAAGAATTTTGTGAGAACATTTATAATAGCAAATTGAGTTCACAAGAGAATTCAAGCATTCACAAGGGCATTCAAGTGTCTTCAAGGGAAGAATTCTTCACCAATTATTGCAGCAATTCAAGATCCATTATCATGGCAAGAATATCAAGTATCAATCATGTTATTGAGCTAGTGTTGTGACGTAGCATTGAAGATCCAAGATCAAGCATTGTTACTCCTAGTGTGAAGATCAAGATCTACATCTTTCATGGCCATTTCATGTTGAGTTGCATATTTACAAGACATCATAAATACAAGGCATCATCCAAGGTATTATTTTCCATGTTCTTTATTTCATGTTTCATGCCTTCATTTATTTATCTCATCATTTGATTTAATTACCTAAAAGGGGTTTCACCAAGGCAAACCCCTATTCCCTAACAATCAACACTTTTGCTCTCTTTCTTTGTGTAATTATAGATATAGGTGATTTGAAGAATTTAAGATCATTGAAGATTAGGTTACAAGCTTGTTGGAGTTGTCTCCCCATTTTCAAGGTCATAATCTACACTAAAAGGTCATCTACAACCCCAATTATAGTTTTGGATCTGGGCAACTAGAGGAATAGATTGAGCAGACTGAGAAGAGCAGATTCAAACTTTGAATTTCTAGAAAATCCAAACTAGACTCATTCGCCACAAGTGGAAAATGAGTCCCACTGTAGGTTTTTTTCAGAGATCTTTGCATATTTGGATACCCATTTTCCTGGAACCTGCTCCTATGCAAAAATCCAGATTTGAGATTAATTCGCCCAAAATGGAAAATGAGTCCCAATAGGCCAAAATTTTAGGATCAACAGCATTTTCATTCTTTATTCAAGCTTCTACAAGTTTTTAGGGGCACACCATTCATCTTGTTGCTTTATTGTTCTATTTCACTAGCATTTATAGGTCATTTTGTAGGTCATTGCATCAAACTAGAGTTTAGTGTTGCATCTTGCATTGCATTGTCTTTTCCACGTCCAAATTTGGTGGTGAGCCCCTCATTAGATCATATTCATTTTCTAGGACATCCCTATTGTAATATCTCTTTCTCTTTTGAATTGATATATCTAGGCTTATCCTTGAGTGGAACATCTTGGAAAGTGAGTGTGAATACATCATTCCCCCGTTTTATTTTGTTCCAAATACCTAGCTCATGGAGCTTGTTTCAAACCATATAGTACCTTTTATAAGTGATACATAATGTGTTCCTTTCCTTTTTCAATAAAACCGAGAGGTTTTGTGGAATTTTTATTTAATAATGCACTTTTGACATCAATTCAGTACATTTCCCAACTAGGATATGAAGCAAGTGCTATTAATATTCTAATTGTGATCATCTTTGCAAGTGAAGAAAAGGTTTCCTCATAATCAATGTCTTCAATTTTTTTATAACTTTTAGCTACCAATCTTTCTTTTTGTTTGTCAACTAAACCACCAAATTTAAACTTTACTTTGAATACTCATTTAAACAATCAATGGCTTTCTTTTCAATAGGTAAAGGAACAAACTCTCTTACTTTCTCTTGATAAATTGAATCCATTTCTTGATTCATATCACTTTATCATTTGTGGTCTTTTATTACTTCATCAAACGTGCTTGGTTCATGAGTATTTAGAATAGCTTTTATTGATGCATAATAAACCTCAGTCCTAAAATTTGATGGGTGTTCTCCTTGCTCATTCTAATTTCCTTATAGGAACATTAGATTATGGAGTGGACATCAATTTCTCTCTTTCTTCTATAGATTTAATAGGACTTTGTGATTTTGGCTCAACATTTATGGGTGAATATAATGATGTTCCACTATTTAATATTTATCTTCTATCAAACCAACACGGAAAACAATTGGGAGGTGACACTCTTCTTCAAAATTGGCATCTCAAATGTGAAGTTTCTCTACATTAAGCTCATCAAGTTTTCATAGGCTTTATTATAGTCATCAAGTTTTCTTCTCTTCTCATTTAGAATATTTATATTGACAACACTCCCAAGAATTCTCAATTGTCTAAATTTTTATTTACTTCCCAACCATGTTTCTTTTTGAGAGATTCCTTCTATGCTATTAGTCAAACTTTTATTGATCAACTAATTTTATGTACAAATTGCTTCTCTTGATAATTTATCTTCAAGATTACAAATTTGAGTATGGATTTATTTTTTCTTGATCTATTATATTCATTATTTTAGCTACTCCATTTGATTATGGAGTATATGGAGTTGAGAATTGCCACTTAATTCCTTTTTGTCTACAAATATTGAGAAACTCATCTAAGGTAAAGTCCCCCATTATCTAATCTTAGAATTTTAATTTTTTTATCAGTTTCATTTTTAATTGGCTATACAAACTCTTTGAAAGCATAAAGTTCTTCAATTTGTTCTTCAAAAAATAAATCCAAACATTTCAAGTGAGGTCATTGATGAATTTCATGAAATATCATAATTTCCTATAATTTAAATTGTCTTCATAGGTCCACAAAGATCAAAATGAACTAACTCCAACTTCATGGAGGCTTTCCAAACTTTCTAGAATTAATTTTTTATTTATGTTGTTTCTTCATAGCACAAGCTTCATAGAAACAATTCTCTATAGTGATGGATGAAAGATCATATACTATATTTTGATTGAACATTTAGTTTAGTGATTCAAAGTTAATACAGTTTGTGGCAACAGAAATCACGTACTCCCTTCTTGGAGATAGTACAATTCCTTGCCTAATTTGGACCTATTTTGGTACCTTTACATTAATTATCCTTTAAATCATCATTAATAGGCCAATAACACCCATTATTTCATATCTCGAGGCTTATTTCAGCTAAAAACCTGACAAAATCATATAAAACATCAAAAATATTGAAAAACCACCTCAAAAATCTAGGGTGGGACTCATTCGCCACCTTTGGAAAATGAGTCCCCCTAGGTGGGACCCATTTGCCACCTTGGACGAATGAGTCCCATTTGGGGATTTTTTAAAATTTTGAGTGGGAAAATCACCTTTTTAATTCAAATTTTTGGTTGATGTCGGCCTTTGAGATCTAGCTAACGATAAATTAGGTGTTAATGCCTATATAAGCAAGCTCCTAAGTCATTTTTTCATCTAAGAAAGCATTTTTCAGGAGTAATTTCAAGAGACAAGCATCAAGAATCTTCAAGCATTCTTTCACAAGAGCATTCAAGTTTCAAAACTAAGCAAACTTGAAGTCTTGCAGTAGCATTAAGGTGTTTTTGCAGGTCTTCAAGCTCACTTTAATTCAATATCTAGCATTGTCAAGGGTTGATCATGGTTTTCTATGGAGAATCATGATGGATTCTAGTTTGGGGAGATGCAACTAGCCATGAAGCCAACCCTAATGGCTTGTTTCCTAAGTGATTCTATCATCCATTATCACTCTACAATCAGCCTAAGGAAGGTACAAGTATCACTAAGGTTCATTTGGGTGATTAGAGGTCTCTCAAAGTGAGTCATTCATCTTCATGTTTCCATTCATGCATTATATTCTCATACATTAGAATAGGATTGCATCGTGTTTCTAGATTTCCTAGTTTTAGACACACTTAAGGCTAGGGTTTATGTCCACATTTGTATTCAAGTTTCATTATTTTCATCAAGGTTTAATTACCAAACTAGGGGTTTGATCAAGGCAAACCCCCCATAAGCAAATCAATTCTATATTCTGTTTTGCAAGCATTTTCATAGATCTAGATCCAAAAATCAATTTGTGAGAAAAGAGCAAGTGTTGAAGTGCATGTCTGAAGTTTGAATTCTCAAAAAAGTGGAATGAGACTGAAGCACTAGAAGTGGAAAATGAGTTCCACTACAGGCGATGTTTTAGGATTTTTGCAGATTCAAATACCCTTTTTCCCAAAACTTGTTCCTATACAGAAACCCTGATCTAGGACAGATTCACCCAGATTAGCGAATGAGTCCCAGTAGGTCAAAAGTTCAGGTTTTTCAACATTTTAGAGCTCATCCAATTTTGCTTCAGATTCTTAGGTGCACACAATTCATCTTACAAATTGTTATTCTATTGTATTTGCATTCCTAGGTCATCTAGTTAAAGTTTGCATTGAATTAGGGTTTAGTGTTACATCTTGCATTACATTTATCTTTCCAAGTTCTTACTTGGTGGTGAGCCCCTCATTAGTTTACAATCATCCCCTAGGACATCCCTATTGCAAGATCTCTTTCTCCTTTGCATTAAGATCGCTAGGGTTACCCTTGAGTGGAATAGTTGAAAGTGGGTGTGCTCTATGGCCTAAACTGTATGATAGCACTCATCCCCCATTTTCAACTATTCCATGGTCAAACCTTTATGCCATAACTAAGTTTTTGAAGAAAAACTTGAAACTAAGGCTTTAGAGGATTATCCTCAAATAAAATTAACCTCCTTTCATATATCCACCACATTACTAATTTTCCCTCACTATTCAACACCTTACAAAATTCCTTTTCATAAATTGCTTTCATGTTTTTTGGCAATGATTTGACTAATTGAGATTTTTTTCTTTAATCTTGGAACAAATAAAACATTATGAATACTTTTTTTTCCTTGGGTTGGAACACATAGAGGAGCTTTACCAACTCCTTCAACATATGATTGTGAATCATCTCCCAATGTAATAGTGTTGCTTGAATTATTTACTATATTTATCAAGTTGTCAATATTATTGATCATGTGGTGAGTAGCACTTGAATTAGTAATCCAACCATCATTATTTTGAATATATTTAGAGGCATTTGTTGAAAATAGTCTATGACTTTCATCATCTTCAATATCTACATCAACCAATATACACTTTAGTCATTTCTTAGTTTTATTCATATATTTCTTCTTTTTAAAGCATTACTCTTCAAAATGACTAAGATGATTGCAATAATGGCAAAGCCTTCCTTTCTTTTATTTTTCATTATCAATAATAGGATGTATTTTTCATTCAGAATTTTTTCCCTTGAACTTAGAGGCAAAAGAATTTGACAATTCAACTTCATTATCCATGCTAAACATTTCCTCATGTTGCATTAGTAAGCCCTCTTGATCAGTGAATTTTAGAGTTTCTAGTTTTCCACTCAATGTGAATGTAATCTTAAAATTCTCAAATGATTTTTTTTAACTATTAATAATTATAGAGATGAGACCTTTATCATCTATAGTGCCACTTGCATTAATAAGAATTTAAATTACCCTTGACTTTTGATATATGCCCAATTACTAATCTACCCAATGTTAGATTATATAATTGAGTTTGGAGTGTGTGGTTTCTCACATCATTCTTGTGCTCAAAGATTGTGGTGATTTCATCCCAAGTTTCTTTTCGTGTGATTGCATTCCATACATTTTCTATCAATATACCACCAATAGACAAGTTTATCAAAGCTAGTACTTGGTGTGATTTCTTGTCAAATTCTTCTTGTAGATGAACTTCCATGGGATGCTATTTTATAGTTCCATTAACAATGGAGGTGAGATTTGACAAGAAAAATATTTTTCATTGGTTAATGTCTTCCTCCATAATTGCTAGCACCAAGCAACTTAATAGAGATGGCACTCAATAAAGTTTTTGTCATTTGCAATGATCTTTACAATCAAAATAACCTTTTTTATTTTTTTAATAATCTTTTTGATCAATGTTGTAATTTTTCTTTTAAGATTCAACTATGATCTTTGCAATCAATGTTGCAACCTAGCTCTAATACCAATTTTGTTAAAATTGAAGAGCATGAAAAAAATTTCTATATCGTCAAATTTATGGATCCAAAGATCTTTAAATGGATATTATATGTGGAAAAACATGTCTTTTACATGGTGTATGATTAGATACAGTTTAATACCTCAAACAACTTCGACATCAACATCTAAACTAATGTGCTAGCTTTGAAGAGGCCAAACAAGTGGTACATCCAGATCAAACTGCTATTTAGCTTTGGAAAGCCTGTGCTCCTTTGCAAAACTACAAAGCTTAATGAGTGTATTGTCTCTAGCCACTGAAGCTGCATGGTCTTGAAGCAATATATAGTGACGAACAACATAAACACCTAGCTGCAGCTTGGTCAGGCTTAAACAACACACTCTAAGTTTTGACATGCTTATATGACTTATCTAAAATCACACTAATAGACAGATCCTATTAGAGAAATTAGTATAGATGAACCACCTAACCAAATCAAAACTTAGAGTATGCTGTTTAAACCAAACAATCCCACCACTCTGTAATATATAAAATTTGTACTCTGCAACAAAGCCAAGTGATGAATGTGCTTGTGCCCAGAGTTCCGCGTGTCACACTCCAAGTCGTGGGATGTGCAAGACACCTCCAAGGGATGCGTCCGTTCGCTTCGAGTGCCGTCCGTGGTAAATCCGACTGGTAGCGCTCTCGCAAATGCCTCTCCGATTGCTCCTGCGTTGGCTATTCCTACCAAAGAATCGGAAGCTGTTTCACATATTCTCTTGCCTCTTCATTCGGCATCTGATGCCTCTTCATTCGGCATAAAGAACTCCTCTGCTGCTATGCCAATACCCATAGACATCCACATTAATCTTTCTGCCTGGTAACGCTTGGCTAGAGTTGCGCCTTCTCTTGCTCCTGCGCCTGGGGCCGCCATAAGCCACTAGTATAAAAATCAAACAATTGTAAAGATACTTGTCTCTCTGGTGCTGCCGCTTCTTCTTCTTGCATCTGTCGGCCTGTTGTGGATGTGGTGCAAAAAGAGGCGCTCTGTATTAATGGCAGGCTTACCCACTTACGAGCTCACAGCAGATACAACTCACAGATTCCAATACGATGAGCTTCGCATCGTCACAAAGAATTGCAGTCACAAGCTGGGTAGTGTGGGTTTCGGAGATGTTTACAAGGAATTTTTCTCTGACAACAGGATCGTAGCTGTTAAGAAGCTCTCAAGAAATTAAAGCAGAAAGAGAAAAATATTCAAACAGAAGTGATAATCATAGGCGCAATTCATTACCAGAATCTGTTTAGAGTACTTGGCTTCTGTGCAGGAGGAATCACAGGCTGCTTGTCTATCAGTACCTTGAAAATAGTTCCCTTAACAGATTTATTTTCAACAGCTATAAAAAGAAGACGTTAAGTTGGGGCAGACGCTTCTCCATCGCTGTGGGCACTGCGCGTGGACTGGCATACATTCACGAGGAGTGCAGAGATCAAAAAATGCATCCGATGTAAAACCAGCGAATATTCTGCTTGTTCGCGATTTAGCTGCAAAGCTGTCAAAATTTGGAACCGCTAAGCTTGTAGTGATGGATCAAGTAGAGTCCTAAGAGTGCAATAACAAAAATAAGTTAAATTTTTTTAATATATTGATAATAAAATATACAAATACATATACTAAAAAAACATATTTACACAATAACAATTTTTATGGTAACATTTTTTTTTTTTCAAATAAGACTATTATTAATACAGAGTTCTACACATTTTTTTTCCTAAATAGTCATAAAAACAAGTAATAAAATATTAGATATTCTAGAGACTCTTTAACTTGCTTTTCAAGTTTCAAATCTTGACTTGCATAATGTGAAATGATCCATAATCTTGATTCAACAATATGACATGACTCATAATCTTGACTTGTATTCTATCACATGACCTATAATCTTGACTTCTATAATATGGTATGACTCATAATCTTGACTCATATAATATGGTATGACTCATAATCTTGACTTTTATTTTATCACATGATCCATAATCTTTACTTGTACAATATAACAAGACTCGTAATCTTGACTTATACTCTATCACATGAGATAATATTAACATTTATACAAGAAATCTTAAGGGGCAAGATAACATTTTCCAACACCTCCCCTTAATCTTGAATCGAGCATTGCTATGCATCTAATCTTGAATTGGTGACTCCAAGATTTTCTCTTGATTTTTCAAAATCTTCTTTAAATAAGGCTTGTGTGGATATGTTTACAAATTGGTCTAATGACCTACAAGACTCTAAAAATATTTTATCATTATTAACCAATTCTATAATGAAGTGATACTATTTATTAGTATGTTTACTCCTTTTATGAAAGATGTGAATTTTTATAAAGCTATTGTTTAATTATTCTCACAAAATATTTTTATTGGTCCTCCTTTCTCTTTTGAAAAATCTACTAACATTCTTCTTATCCATGCTACTTGACATGTTACCGATGTAGCTACCAAATATTCTACTTTTACTATATAGAAAGTTCCAATGGGTTGCTTTAGGAAGCCCCTGACACTACTCATGAACCTAGGTGAAGGATATATCATGTGTTACTCTTTCTATCATCAATGTTCCATGCCCAATCATTATATATGTGTAACCAATTAGGTCAAATTCATTAGATACATATTATAAAATATCATAATTTTAGTGACATTAGCATATCTTAATATTCTTTTTTCAATATGTTAATGAGTATCCTTTGGTGGCTCTATGAACCTTGAAAGTAATCTCCTTCCATAGATGATATCATGTCATGTGGCTTTCATGTACATCAAAATACCAACACATCTTTTGTATAAATTTGAATCTACATTGATTTTTTATATCTTCTTTGATCAATTCTAATCCTTTGATGATTGATGTTGTTGATATCTTACATAATTCATCATTCTAAACATCTTCAAAATATCATTGACATATTTTGTTTGACAAATAAAAACTCTATTATTTGTTTGACTCACTTAAATTCCTAGAAAGTATTTGATCAATCCCAAATCAATCATCTCAGACTCTTTTTGTATTTTTTATTTTTAAAAAATCAATTTATAAGTTTCTTATAAATCTTAAATCATCCACATATAAGCACACAATAAAAAACTGGCCTTGATCATTCATTTTGATGTACAAGATTGGTTCATTGCTACATTTGCTAAAGAGGTTCTTTATAAAACAAGAATCAATCCTAATGTACCAAGCTCTTGGAGCTTGTTTGAGTCCATAAAAAGCCTTAATCTATAAAGTTTGTGTTCTTAACTTGTAATTTCATAGCTTGATGTCTAATGCACATAAATTTCTTCATCTAGTACAACATTCAAAAATGTATATTGTTAAGATAACTCTATCTAGATCTATATCTAGTATAGCCACTAGAACAAAAAGTGACATTGTATTTGATTCTAAGTTGTTGTGAGAAACCCTTTGCAACCAACATTTCTTTATACTCTTCAAATTTTCTATCTATGTTGGATTTGGTCTTATAGACCCATTTTACTCCAATTACATTATTTCCTACTAGAAATTTAATAAGATCTCAAATGTGATTTTTCTTCATGGCATCAATTTTTTCATCCATGGATTTCCATCAATTTTTATTCTCAATTTCTTCCTCAATCAAATTTAGTAAATATTACAAAATCAAAAATCAAATCACTATCATGAGCATTTTGGTTTGCCTCATATATTTTCTATAAACTTCTCATCTTCTTCAACGTTGAAGAGAGGATTGGCGTGGTCCCTATTCTTATACTTGGTAGAGTGGAAGAAGATGGAACACAGATTCTACTAGAATTTGAAGGTTGATTTTCTCAATGGAATTCCACAAGTAGTTTATTTAAATTTGTAGCATTCTCATTAGATTCTTTGATCATTGTAGTTATTGTTGGTTTTATTCTTTGATCATTGTAGTTATTGTTGTCTGTTGGGATCTAGAATGTGACAAAATTCAAATTTTTCAGTCCTAAGGTGGGACTTATTCGCCACAGGTGGTGAATCAGTTCTCTCCAATTTTTTGAAAAATCAAGAGACAACTCTACAACACCAAATATGGAAATCACTGCTTGTCAAGTTGTTGAAGTCAATTATGTAGGAAATAGACAAAAGACCTTCTCCAAGCTTGAAATAAACTTCAGTTGACTTGAAGCACCTAGTTGACTTGTAAACAAATATTCAACACCAAAAAGCTTGTTAAATCTGCATACCAAAGGCTGCAAACAAACATGCAATAGGGGGAGAATGGTTTAAGGTTAGTGAATAGGGGTTTGCCTTGGTTAAACCCCACTTTTGGTAATCAAACCCTTAATAAAATAATCAAATGTGAAGGAATGATAAACTAACAACATGTAAATGCTATCAACTTACCAAACCCTTGATTATGCAAGTCTAAAGTAATGTCAATGGCTACTTCAAAGTGCTTGAATAGTGCTTGAAAAGATGTTGTAAAATGCTTGAATGCTTGAATATGATATATGAATGTTGGAGAATTGTAGGAGATGTAAAATGAGGTGAAAATCACTTATTTATACAGACTTGTGCCTTAGTTACCCATTCATACCTCATCACAGGCTGACATCAAGTGTTTTTGAATAAAATCCTAAAAGTAAATTTAAAATATTTTGAATTTGGGGCCAAGGGGGACTCATTCGCCACCCATGGCGAATGGGTCCCACCTAGGACCTGCAAATGTGTGTCGGGAAATATGTTGTATTTAATATTTTTTGTCAGGATAATACTAAAAAATACACTTAATTAAGCATATTAGAGCATAAAGGGGTCAAATAAAGCATGAAAAAGGGATAAATAGTGAAAATATTCCTAGAAAAGCATGAAATCTTGTTACAAGACTTTACAACACTTCAAAATAGGACTTGATTAGTGATGAAAAGGTTATTTTCAGGTGAATTGTAATTAATAGAGTATAGAATAATGTAGAAATGTCTTACACCACTTCACAACACCTTCACAAGAGGTCATTATTTGAATTTTAGTAACTAAATAAGCATGTTCAAGCCATGTTACATCATAAAATTAGAGGAAAATATATCAAATACCATGAAATAAGACCTAAAAGGACATAAAAATGGCAGGAAGCCATTTTTCTATGGCACATTTAGCCCCCACTTTAGTGAGAGGATGAACCTGCTTCAAACTCACACTAAAGTAGCCATGAACATTGAGGGAAGGGTTCAAATGCACTTACACTAGCAAGATGGAATGGCAACAATCAAAAGGGATGATCAAGCCCCCA
The DNA here is from genome assembly GCA_007258455.2 of Sequoia sempervirens. Classification (NCBI taxonomy): domain Eukaryota; kingdom Viridiplantae; phylum Streptophyta; class Pinopsida; order Cupressales; family Cupressaceae; genus Sequoia; species Sequoia sempervirens. Next base: position 3,586 of record VDFB02102100.1, on the reverse strand, counting down.
AGATGAAGATTCCATGGCAAACTAAGCATAAGAACAAAGGAACACACAAGTGTTGAAATGAATCAGATGAAGCTTCCATCATCAATCCAACTAGTTGTGGATTAGATCTAGGCTAATTGTTTGAAAAAGAGAATGTGTACTCACTCTAGGGCGACAAAACACAAGACGGTTTGCCAGGTGAGAAGGCCCAAATGTACTCACTCTAGGGGCCATGGAAGTAGCTGTCCATGGGGTGAGAAAGCCCTAAAAGGTAAGATACATATGCTAGTTGGTATGCACTCACAAACACAAAGGTGGCTATGGGGAAAATTCATGCCGCTAGGTGGGCTTCCTGCTCAACCATATTAAAGTTACACCTGCTGATAACTTTAACAAGGTGCCACAAGGAAAAATTTCATGAACAAAAAGAAAGATACCACAGTCATGCAAGTTGTGTTATGCAAGGTGGAAAAAGGTATAAAATGTAAAATGTAAAATGTAAAGTGTAAAAATGTAAAGTGTTAAGTGTAAAATGTTCAAAGGAGTCTTGTTCAGTTCATGCAAGGTCAGTCACTTAGGGAACATTGTGTCTAATGTATCTGGGAGAGGACCAATCAAATAATAGTATATTCACAACTTAGGGGATGCAGTGCGTCGCATCAGGCCACAAGAGGAATGTAATACACTGAGAAACATCACACTTATGAAGGACATCACACCCAATGTCATCCATAAAGTGATGAAAACATCATATAAACAACAAGGCTACACTAAGAACCAAGAATGTAAATGAATTGATGGTAATGTATGCCCCCCACTTTAAAGGAATTTCTACACATCGATCTGTGAGCAATTACTTTAAAGTAGAGAATAAAAGAAAAAGAAAACAAGAAAACAAGACATGAGAGACAACTTCGAAAGCCCTATGCCAAGTCATATGTTTCGAAGGTAGGTTGTGTCATGTCAAGGAAAAATGAAAAACATTGAAAGGGAGTTTAAAAGCCCCCCATAAAAGAAAACACACCAAACACATAAGGGATCTATGGATTTGGGGTCAGTATGTCATTGCTACAATGTTTTTATGAAAGAACTGAAACTATCATCATTCCCCAAAGCACATAGAAGAAGAATGACACAAAGAGAGCGAAAGAAAAATGAAAACAAAAGTTTGTTTTGGGTCAACATGGAAGAGACATTGTGGTCTCAAGGCCTAACGTTGTCCCCAAAAGGAAAACACAAGCGAAATGAAAATGAAAAGGCGAAAGAAAATGAAAAAGTTTTTGGGTCAACATGAAGGAGACATTTCAATCTCAATGCCTTGCATCATCCCCAAAAGGAAAATAGAAAACAAAAAGAGAAAAATAAAAAGACCTCATGGGTCAACATGGAAGAGACATAGGGCATCTCTACACTTTGTGTCATCCCGAAAAGGAAAACACAAAACAAAAAGAGAAAAAGACAAGGACCTTGTGGGTCAACATCCAAGAGACATAGGGCATCTCTACACTTTGCGTCATTTCTAGAAGGAAAACACAAAAAAAAAGTGAAAAAGTGAAGAGCACAACATATAAAAGAATAGAGCTATGAATAGAAGAAGTGTACAAAGAGAGGGAACATCAAAAAAATGATACAAGGGAACATGATATGCACATGAAAAGGAAAATAAAATAAAAAGGCTAGTTAGGTGAATGCAAGTCAACCATCTAACAAGTCATCCGCCTCCCAATCATGTTTAGTATAATGCGAGGGCGGTTGACTATCTAAAGGAAGAATTGCAAGCGTTGAACTAGGAGTCATACTAGTTTCTTCTCTTGGTGGAGAGGTTATATCTTTTAAGCTCATTGCAGATGAAAATAAAGAGTTTAAATCGTTATGCACTTCTTCATCTATTTTTGGTATCATCGCATCATCATCACCATCATCAAGATTAATGATAGCGGGAGGACGAAGGGTGATTTCTAAGGATGGATGTATCAAAAGATGAGGTTGTTGGATGGATTCATTTTGTTGTGATTGTTGCACTAGACTATCATGTAGTGGGTCAGGACAAGGAGGGTGGTCATCTATTACTTTTGTCAAAGGTGGAGGTTGTTTTTCTTTATCTTCTTCTATTCGAGATTGACGAGCAAGGAGATGACGATGATGCCTTCGTTCCCTAGCATTGCGTTTCATTTAAAAAAAATTTGGAGTTGTTGAGGTGTAAGAGCGGATTGATTCATCATAGGTTCTTCTAATTCTGAAGAGGGAGAAGAAACCGAAGAGGATGGATCAACCATTTTCTCTTTGGCTTTATACACTTGTTTAAGGTGAGGAGGCATCATAGGAGTGGTTTCATTTTCCCCTGGTCATTTAAACGATGGCGGGGAAGTATCTAGGGGTGGTTGTTCAGGAGGTTGTGTTTTTTTCTCAATGTCAAACTCAAGTTGAAGCATGGTTTTCTCTATGATAAAAGGTGTGGAAGTGGATGGGGATGAATTAAGAAGCTCAGAAAATCCAGCTATCTTTTTGACTTTAAACTTTTGATAAGCTATGAAAAATAAGTTTGTTCGAGGGGTGATGGGTTCCATGGGTGTAGGCCAAAAGGATTCTAGTGAAAAATTACCTTTGAAAGATAAAGGATTAAAGCCACTATGGACTATGGTGACTATCTCATTGTCATGTGGAAACTTCAAACACTTGTGAACAACTGATGGGACTGCTTTCATTGAGCAAAGCCAAGGGTGGCCTAGCCGCAAATGAAATTGGTCAAATTGCGGAATAATTGAAAATTTTACCTGCAAAGTCTTAGGTCCTATCTATAAGGGTAGCACGATCTATTCAATCGTAGGGCATGCAAAATTAGTATGTGTTTTAATCCATGTATTTATTTTATTATATTCATCTTGATATAGATCATGTAATACTAGAAACTCCTCTATGATCACATTCTCACCACAAGTGGGATCTATTAATATCCCATTAGTGGGCTTATCATAGATTCTGCCAGCTATGTATAGAGGGCCACGAGGAAGCTTTTGTAGTATGTCTTTATCAGAAAAAGTGATATCAAGAGACTTAGTGGTTTGGCCCTTACGATGGATAACATCTATCATAGCCACTAGCTCATCCATAGGACTTTATGTAGTAACAGGGGGAGGTGTATCATGTTCATTGTTTGTATCAATGGTCATTACATCAATGGTTGAAGGTTCTCTAGCCTTGACAAATGAGGTAGTATGTTTAGGCATGGGATTAGTGAAAATTTGAAAATTCTAGTTAGGGGGTGCAACAGACTTATTGCCTTGATAATTAACATCCATAATCAATAGATGGCCTGAATTAATGAGGTCTTGAACTAAATTTTTTAGACACTTGCAATGATCTATTCCATATCCATTCTAGCGATGAAAATGACAATAAGTGTTAGGTTTGAAGGTGGGTGGTAATGGTTGGTTTGGATCAAGCAGTCGAATGGGTGGAAAAGTGAGTAGTCGTTGGTGGATTAATTGGTTCATTGTATTATGGAGGGTATCAGTTAGGGGAGTAAATTGTCTCTTCGAGTCCCCATAGACCTATAAGGAATCGTTGCTTTAATAGTTGCCACTTGATTTGGAACAGATTGGATTGG
>VDFB02102099.1:0-48672 GCA_007258455.2 Sequoia sempervirens | reverse complement strand
AAAGCTTTGTTGAAAGTTTGTTGAAAGTTTGTTAGAAAAAGGAATATTCCCTTTTTCAAATGAGTGAAGAAAGAGAATATTCTCATAGGTGAGGAAAATTAGATATTTAGTTAATTAAAGCCAAATTTAATTATGCAAAAGGGGAAGGAATATTCTATGAGAATATTCATTTTAGATAAATGTGCAAAGGAGGAATATTCCCTTGCAAGTGGGAGGATTAGATTTAATTAGTAATTTGATAATTAAATGAAGTTTCAATTATGCAAATTAGGAAAATTAGGATAATCATCAAATAATTAACTTATTTAATGAAAAGGGGGAAGTGATATGATATTTATTTAAATAGCTTAGGGTTATTTAATTAAATAAGAGGACTTAGGGATTAAATTAGATAATTTGATTTATCCAATTTCATAGGACGAAAGGTTAGCATGAAAGGGGTGAATTAACCTAATTAGGTCAATTAGATTAATAGATGAAATTAACATAATTAATTAAATAGGTAGGCTAATTTAATCAATTAAGCAAAAAGAGGATGGGTTTCAGGATGAAGCAATGTTAGTATATCATATTCGAGTGCATGATATCATTCAAGAAATTTTTAAGTGTCTACATAAACATAGTGAAATGACCTCTTATTTATACATATATTAAGATTAATTCCAAAAATTCAAATATCACAAGTCGACATTGAATTATAGATTTGAAATCATTAAAATACCACCAAAAACTTATTTCAAAGAGGGGTACGTACTAGGTCTAAGTGAGGACCCATTCGCCATGTGGCGAATGGTTCCTAGGTCACTTGCCTAGGACACACTTCAAACAATGTTAACTATTATGTGAAAATAGGGTCCTAGGACCATGTGAGAACCCATTCACCATGTGGCGAATGGATCCTAGGTCATCTACCTAGGACACACACCTTCCAAAATTAAGTGTTGTGTAATGGAATTTATGAATGCTAGGTTTTATCTCTCAGAATTTGCATTTAATTAGGCTTCGATTTGAATTAAAGGGGCCAATTAAGGAAAATTAACCTCAATTAATTAATAAAGCCCTAAATTAGTATGGAAGTATAAAGATACACTTTACAACACCCTAAATAATGCACAATTAAATCCATTTAATTTAGAAGGGCCCTAAACTTAATGTGAATAAGTAAAACATATTACAACACTAAATCAAGGAAACATTAGGATCATTTTAATATTAATTATTCCCAAATTAAGTGTGAAAAAGGGATACTTTTTTTGTTACTGCATTTAGCCCCCATTTTAGTGAGAGGAGGAACTTGCATCAAACTCGCACTAAAGTAGACATTCAAGAGGGTTCCAAGTGTACCAATGTGGATGGTATAGGATGACAAAGATCAAGGAGGGTGATCAAGCCCCTAGGATCCAAGATCCTACGTCAAATCGACATAAGCACAAAGGAACATGCACAAGGTGTATGATATGCAACAACAAGACAATATACACAAACATGCCATGTCAAAGACTAAAAGAAAGAAAAACTAAAAAAAAGAAAAAGAAAAAGGGGTGGATCAAGCCTCGACGGTCTATCCAAATTGATGTGGATCAGGTCTCAACTGTTTGTGCAAAGTGTTCACTCTAGGGTAGTGGAACCTCAGGTTGTCCACTAGGTGAGTTTTCCCAATAGGTGGCTTAGTGAGAAAGTCATGCCTCTATGTTGGTTTCTCACCGTACAATGAGAAAGTCATTCCTCTATGTCAGCTTCTCATCATACTAACCATACCAAATCTATCCCTTTGATAACTTTAATAGGACACCATAAAATGAAACTTTGAGTTTATGAACAACATGCAAGTAAATGTTTTTGTTCAAAGGGATTTTTTCTAGTTTGTGTAATGTCTCTTCTTAGGGAACATCGTGCCTAACATCTCCAAGAGAGGACAAGTCAAATAAATATCACGCTCTCAGATGAAATCAAACCCAATGACAACACCAAGAAAAGGATGCATCCCAAGAATAAAGAAAATCACACAAAGAAACATGAGTGTTGATGTATGCCCCCACTTTAAAGCAATTGCTAGCACCATTTTTGTGAGAAATCCACTTTAAATTAGAAGAAGACATGAGAGCTTATTCGGAAATCCCTATGCCAAGTCATATGTTCTCAATGAAACATCACGGATAAGGGGTTGCCCCCAAAATGCAATACTAAAGATAACTCAGTATGTCACATGCGAGCCAACTTAAGGCATGTCGTCCACATCCCAAACTAGCTCTTATATATGCATGGAAGGCAGTCAACTAGCCAAAAGAGACAATGACAAGTGTCATACGAGGACAAGGTTACCCTAACCCCTTGCCCCCACTTAGTGAAAAACAAGGGTGAGCCGAGATGATTGATGAAAATCAATATTAATTAGAGGAACTAGGTGTTGCAACACAAGGAAGAGCACCACAATCCTTAAGATGTTGAATTTTAATACCCAAAGCCTTACATTCATTAGTAGAATGACCATGAACTCTATGATATGCACAAAATGAACTCTTTTTGTACCATTTCTTTTGTGTTCTTGGAGGGAGAGATATCAAGTGTTCTTGGAGGAGTAAGGCCTTAGATGAAGATGGAGATAGAGGTGGTAAACCTAGATCTTTCTTGAAAGAGTATGGTATAGAATTCACTTTTTCTCTATCATTTTTCTCAACGTTTTTATTATATCCATACTTAGAAAGGGGTTTGTATCCAAGACCACAACATTATTCCAACTTAGATGAGGGGGTTTTATGCTTTGGAGAAGGATTGGCTTCTTCACGAGAACACAAATCCTTTTTAACTTTCTTAAAGTTATGCATCTTCCTTTCATGAGGGATGGGTGAAGAGCCCCCATCACCACCATGAGGTGATGGTGTTGTCATAGAACCAAGTTGAGCACATGAAACACAAGGTTGTTTAGGTACAAATTGTGAGATTTTGTACCCTCCCATAAAAGAGGGCGTAAAATCTAATGAACCCCAATCATCACTAAAGCATGTGTCTGAAAATGAATCATGTGTATATGAATCTTTGGAATTTGAGGGTAATATTTTGTATTCTTTGTTGAAGCGAGGTGTAGAATCTAACAACCCCCAATCATCTTTAAAGATTTTTGTTGTAGGTGAAAGAAAATTAGGATTAACATCAACTTTTATAGGTTCTACTTTTGAGGTTGGAATGAAACTATTAGGGGAGTTGGAAGTGTTATGATCATGTTTAACTTGTGATTTATAACTTTGTTCATCTGCTTCAACCATGTATATCTTGTTGTTGTATTCAAATTTCATTGCATGGTGAATAGTAGACATAACTCCTTTCATAGCATGAATCCATGGTCTCCCTAAGATAAGGTTGTATGAAAGAGGTCTTGACATGATATGGATAGGGGTAGGAAAAACCACAGGTCCGACCTCAATAGGTAATGTGATCACTCCTAATGGTTGCCTATTAACATTGTCAAAGCCACAAATATTAACATCATTAAGTTGATAAAGCCTCTTGTCCACTCTAATTTTATCTAGGAGATCAATGCTATAAACAGTAAGATCTGCTCCATTGTCTATAAGGGTGTGCCTAACTGCAGTTTCATTAATAATCACCTTTATCATTAAGGCCTCATTCTTATCTTATATCTCAAGTGAGGGCAATTCATGTTTAGGGAATGTGATTTCTAACTTTGTCACTTGCATACAATTAGAGGAGGTTGCTACATCATTCAATTTCACAAAAAATTGCATGTTTTTCTTCTGCAAAATTTCTTGGAGCATCATATGGTGTGTAAGTGATGTTTTTGTTAAATCCAAAAGGGAGATGTTTATATGACGAATTTTCCCAACAAGATCATTCTCTTTTCCACTATGTGAAGGAAAACTAGGAGCAATAGGCAAGATAGGTTGAGGCAATGGTAATGAGGTAGGTATGGTTTGTTGTTTCATATTATGTGTGAGCAATGGTATTGTAACTCGGTTGTTGCAAAACATTGTTACTACATATTTTCCTTATAATGTTTGAGGTAACTTCTAGAGGTAATGGTTTAGGTGGTTCTATGATGGGAGGTGACTTAGGAAGCTCACTAATTAAAGGAGATCCAATTTGTGCAGTCATAACCTGAATTGAGTGACCTAGATGGCCTTCTAGTGAGGGGGGATCTAATGTGAACTTAACATCTTCATCTATGCCATCCACCTTAGTGTTTGTTGATACAAATGTAGCATTAGAAGATGAACAAACAAGATTCTCATGACACTCAATAATCGGGTTTTCTAACACCAAAATACCTTCGTCACAAGTAGGAGAGGTATCGAGAGAAGAACAATTAAGATTGTCATGATTGTCTATGTGTGCATCCTCTTGCATCAAAGCTTTAGTGGATGATCTAGGGGAGATGAAGTCCTCAAGGGCTTCATTTAACATGTCAAAGTCATCATTACTAAATGGTTTGAATGATATGCTTTCTCCAAGGTTAACCATTTTTTGTTTGTTTCTTTTGATGTTTTGGTTTTTGTTTTTGTTTTCTAATGATTGAAAAATGTAAACTAATGTATCTAATGATGCAATAATGTTGGAAATGAAAGAAAAATACATAAATGTAATACTAATTTTAACTGAAATATGCAAGAATTTTTTTTCCCAAATGTTGTAAAATCTATATACATGAATGAAAAATTCAATGCAAAAATAATTGTTTCAGGAAACTAATTCTCAGATCTAATAACAGAAACATAAATGCAAATCAGAGACTAAAAATCACTTAGAATTTTTGCTAATGTCTATACAAGGACTCATTCGCCATAGGGTGAATGGGTCCCAAAAAAGGGTTTTAAAAAGGTGAAAAATGTAAATTTTAAGTTGTTTTATGTGTTTTCTATGCCCAGTTTCAAAATATAACTTCAGTGGCAAAATTTTCTAGAATTTGATGTCTAAATGCAAGTGAAATGAAGGACAAATGATGACCTATATGACACTTTTTGAAATGCAATTTTGACTCAACTTTTGAATATGAATGATGAAATGCACACTAATATGCAAACACTATACAAAATTAATGTAATATGCATGCAAATTTTTGAATTTTTTAGATTTAAATAATGCAAAAATGTAAATTTAAACCCATATATGCAATGCAAACTAATGCAATTTTGAAAATCCTAAATGAGATGCAAAGTAATGCAATGTAATGCAAACTTATGCAAATCCTAGATTTAGGTTTGAATGCACTCCAAATAAAAAATTAGGATGTTCAAAAGTCATGTTCACCATAATGAAATAAAGAAAAATAGGCCACTCAAAATGGAATAACGAGGTGCACCTAATTTCATTCAATATGAGGGTTATAATGTGTAAATGAGTAACAAAAATTAAACTTAACTGATATACTAGTCAAAAGATAGGTTTTAAGAGAGTCAAATGTTATGTACCTATTGCAAAAAGTGCTTTTCATGGCTCACTGAGGACTCATTCGCCCTATGGAGAATGGGTCCTAGATAGGGCTCTAAAAAATTTGTTTCTAGGTCATGTTCCTCTATGTCTACACTCCCAGATTCTCGATTTTCACTATCGGACAATCAAAAATAAATTATGTAGAAGAGTTTTCATGAAATTACAAGAATGGTGACAACTTTGCAAATTTTTTTCTTCAATAGATCTTCCACCTAAAATAAACAATCACACATCAAAGAGAGAAAAATGTTGTTTGTTAGGTGAATGGGGGTTTTCCTTGGTCAAACCCCATTTTGGTAATTAAACCTTGTAATGAAATAATGAAACATGAAGGAATCATGAATGAACAAGCTTATGTCACAACTCACCAAACCTTTGATAAACCTTGATAATGAAGGTTTTCAACTTGCATGAAATGGCTTCAATGGATGTGCATCTTGACTTTGAATCTTTGCTTGAAATGATACATTGAATGCTTGATTGAATCATAAAACCTACATCAACATATTAGCTCCAAAAACATGCATGATTCCACATAACTTTGACATAATACTTGGATCTTGGTTGCTGCAACAAATGATGAAGAAATCCTTTTTTGAATGCTCTTGAAATCACTCTTGATCATAAACCTTTCTATCATCAACTTGCTCATAAAATTGCTTAGTGAAACATAGTGAAATGACCTCTTATTTATACATATCTTAAGATTAATTCCCAAAATTCATATATCACAAGCTAACATTGAATTGTAGATTTGAAACCATTAAAATACCACCAAAATCATATTTCAAAGAAGGGTCCTAAGTCTAAGTGAGGACCCACTTGCCATGTGGTGAATGGGTCCTAGGCCACTTACCTAGGATAGACTTTGGACAATGTGAAATGTTATGTGAAAATAGGGTCCTAGGACCAAGTGAGGACCCATTCGCCATGTGGCGAATGGGTCCTAGTCTACCTACCTAGGGGATATACCTTCCAAATTAAGTGTTGTGTAATGGCATTTATGAATGTTAGGTTTTATCTCTCAAAATTTGTATTTAATTAGGCTTGGATTTGAATTAAAGGGGGCAATTAAGCAAAATTGACCTCAATTAATTAATAAAGCCCTAGATTAGTGTGAAAGTGTAAAGATACACTTTACAACACCCTAAATAAGGCACAATAAAGCACAATTAAATCCATTTAATTTAGAAGGGACTTAAACTTAACGTGAATATGTAAAACATATTGCAACACTAAATCAAGGCAACATTAGACTCATTTTAATATTAATTATTCCCAAATTAAGTGTGAAAAAGGGATATTTGTTCTGTTACTACACACAAATATTTGAAGACTCTTTTAACTACATCCCAATGAACTCTACTAGGATTAGACATATATCTGGAAAGAACTCTCACTTCTTGGGCAATGTCTGGTCTAGTGTAGACCATAACATACATCAAACTTCCAACTACACTATGGTAAGGTACTTTTCTCATGTCTTCTATATTTGATAGAGATGTAGGAGAATTTGAAGCAAATAACTTTGTTCCAACTATAAAAGGAACACACAATGGTCTACAATCATGTATGTTAAACCTCTATAAAATTGAATTGACATAATTAATTTGTCCAAGCCATAAATTTTTGTTCACTCTATCTCTTTTAATTTTCATCCCAAGAATGTGTTTATCTGCACCAAGATCTTTCATTTCAAATTTAGCTTTAGAAGCTGATAATTTAGTTATGAAAACATTCCTTTCCTTTTACCAATAAATAACATATCATCAACATATAATGCAATAAACAATAAAGAATCACCATTAATTTTATAATTAAAACATTGATATGATTTAGAATGCTCAAATCCCAAACTCAACACATATGTATCAAATTTTTGATACCACATCTTAGGACTCTATTTGAGACCATACAAATATTTCTTCAATTTATAAACCAAATTATGTTTACCTTTCACCATGTAGTGCTCTAGAGCCGTGTCATATAAATATCTCCCTCCAAATCACTATGAAGGAAAGTTATTTTTACACCCATTTTCTCAACCTCTAGATCATAAGCAACAACAATAGAAATAAATAATGTAATGTATGTCATTTTTGTAACAGAAGAAAATATCTCCACATAATAAACACCCTCAACTTGAGAGTAACCTTTTGTAAACAATCTTGCTTTACATACTTATCAATACCTCTAGCTAGACCAATATTTTTCTTAAACACCTATAAATGCATCCAATAGGTTTTTGTCCTTTAAGAAATGGTACCAAATCCCATGTATCATTATTTTTCAAAGATGTCATTTCTTCATCCATATAAATATTCTAGGATTATGCATCATTGATACCTAATGCCTCTTCTACAAATCTAGGTTCATCCATGTTTAGTATTCATAGAAAAAATACATCTTTAATCATTAAATGAATACATTTTAGGTAGTTACCTATGCATTGTAGATAGGTTCAAATAATCAAAGTTGAAGGTTCTTCTTCCTCTTCTAAAGATTTAGAGCTAGATGAGCTCTCCTCAACTTCTTGTCTATCTAGGGGTCTCAATTCAACTTTATTAAGTGTAGAAAGAAGTTGAATCACATCTTTTTGTTCATTTTGTTCTAGCTGCAATGTAACATAAGAGGACTTAGTTTCTCTAAAACTAACACTTCTATAAATTAGCTTTTGTGCTACAAGATCCCAAAGCTTGTATTCTTTTACACCATAACTGTATTTGATGAAAATACATTTCATAGCTTTCTTCTCCAACTTTTTCCACTTCTCCCTTGACACAAGTACATATGACTCGCAACCAAAAACTCTAAGATGTCTCAATGAAGGCTTGTGACCTAACCACACCTCTATAGACATCTTATCAACAATAGTTGATGTAGGAGACTTGTTAATTAGGTAGAAAATAGTGGAAACAATAAATTCAACCTAAAATGTTTGTTTTGTACTAACACCACTAAGCATACTCTTGGCCTTATCCATCAATGTCTCGTTCATTCTTTTTGCATCTCCATTTTGTTGTGAATAATATAAAGTATATTTTATCTCAAAATGCCACAATCTTTACATAATCTATCAAAGTCATTAGAGAAAAAATCACCAACATTGTCAATCCTCATACATTTTATTTTCTTTCCAGTCTACAACTCAACCATTGCTTAAAATTCTTTAAATTGATTGAAAACTTCAAATTTACTCTTTAGAAAATATACCCATGTCTTACTATAATCATCAATAAATGAAACATAATATGTGAATTTTCCAATCAAATGAACTTCTACAAGAACAAATACATTAGAATGAATAAGATCCAATACACCACAACATTTATGAGAACTTGAGTAAAACTAAACAAGATTTTGTTTACCATAAATACAATGCTCACATAATCAAAATCAAGATTACAATAATTCAAACCTTTAGCAAGGCTTTTAGTTTTCAAGGTCCTTAGACCATTTTCTCTAATGTGGTCAAATCTCTGGCACCATAACATAGTATTCTCTATAGATAACTTTGAATCAGAAGAACTAGCACCCTTGGATACCATAAGCTATGACCATCTATTGAAGATGAAACCCTCACCTCTTCCAACAAAAGAGCTACAAACTTAATTTTCATAGAAGTACTATTGCACTAAAAAATGTATGCATCAATCTCATATAATGTGCTAAATTTGACACCTCTAGCGATCACCATGGCACCTCTAACCATCTTGTATCTTGCATCAAAACATACTACCTACACACCCACATCTATTAATTTGCTAACAAATAATAAATTTTGTGCTAACCTAGAGATATATGCAACACACCATTAATCCCTTTTATTCTACCATCTAGAAAATTAATTCTAACTTTACCACAACCAACTATATTTAAATAAGAATCATCACCAAGTATACCTTACCTCCATAAAATTCTTCATATTCAGAAAACCAATCTCTATTAGAGGTTATATGAAAAGATACACCTAAGTTAATTAACCATGCATCGTTACCTACACGAGTGGTCAAAGTTGCAATGAATGCATCACCATTAATCCTTATTGAACTCAAAATCAAAATCAAATCTCTTCTTCTTCTTCTTTTATTCTTTGCACTCCTTATGAAAGTGTCCAGGCTTACCATAATTCCAACAAATCTTTTTAGGATTTCTAGGAGATTTGGATCCCCCCTCAGACTTGGATTTATCATGCTTCTCAATTTTATTGTATTTTTCCTTAGGTCTTCCACAAACATTTAGGGCTTACTTGGCATTGATGGATACCTTCCTCCTTATCTCTTTAGAAAGGAACCCACAACATAGTCAACATAAGTACTCCTAATAGCCATAATAAGAGAATCCCATGAATTAGGCAAAGAACAAAGAAAGACCTGACATCTTTCCTCCTCATCCATTTTTACACCAATTCATGCCAATTGAGCCACCAACATATTGAATGTTTCTAGGTGGTATGTAATTCATCCACCTTCTTCCATCCTCAAGGAATACAATTTCTTCCTCAAAAAAAAATTATTCATTAAAGATTTGGCTTGATAGATCTCATCAAGTTTCTTCCACAATTTCTTTGTAGAGGACTCTTCATGGACATGATCAAAATAGAGTCTCCCATGCACAATCTAATTAGACCCTTGGCTTTACAGTCCGTAACATCATATTGAGCAACCAAAGAAGCATCTATGGGCCTTAAAAAAAATCATCAATAACATCCCACAAATCTCAATCTATTAAAAATTCTTACATATTTAGCTTCCACATCTCAAAATTGTTACCAGAAAAAACCTCCACCTCTATTCTCCTTGATGAACTTGCTATTTGAAAATTCTTGTAGCAAGATCACAAAGTATCTTCTGAACATGCTCCCACTCAAACTAGATTAATTCAAAATATCCAACAACTCACAACTGAAACTAAAGTCAATCAAGCTTTGATATCGCTTTTAAGGAAGCTAAGATAAGGTAAAAACTTCCCACACCAATCTTGAGAGGAGGGTTATGCAAAAAAAAAATATATATTTACAATAATTACAAAAATTAAACAAAAATAAATACAAATAGCATTCATAGCACAATATAGTGATTTACATGGGGAAAACCCTTTCAGGAGAAAAACCCCACTCCAAAAGCCGCTCAATATATTATTTAGAAATAAATAAGGTTACAGTATACTTGTAGAGCAAGATTACTCACAAGAGTATAATGAACCAAAGATCCAAAGGCAACTCAACAACTATATGACTCTTACACATAACCTCCATCTCATGCACCTAATATAAAGGAGATACAACACATGAAACTATCAATTTTACAAAACAATGAGCTAAAACCACCCAAAAAGTGGCAACCAATCTTATCTCCAACCAAAGATTCCTTATGATGTGTCAACATGCACACCAACACATGTAACTCCTCCACGTACAACTCATTTATGTGTCCAACACATTTTTACATCTCACATTTTAGGAGACCCAACTTTCAAAGGCCATAACTTTTGATCTGGGAGTCCGATTAACAAACCATTTGAACCATTGAAAAGCTCGTGAAGCACTCTATCAAGTTATAAATAAATTTGCTAGTTAAAACTACTTTTGGGCCCAAAAAACCACTCTAAGACCTTCAAATTGGACTTTGAAACATTCAAATTTACATAAACTTTAATATCTTCAAACCTAGATGTGATCTCATGATGAAATGTTATTATTTAGCCAAATTGTAGCTTTGGAAAAAAAATCAGACCAATTTGTGCTCAAATATAAACTTACTATAAATAGTAACCTCAAGTAATTGCAAGATTGAGATATCATTTTGCTAACACTACACACCTTTAGATTAATTATATATATGGTTATGTACATGAACCCAACGTGTTACCAAAATCTTCTACAAGCCCCAATGAACTTTTTTGCTTTGATAACATTTAATTCGTAAAATTTGAAGACCTATGCTTATAAAAATTACAAAACCAACTTTTTGTATTTTGTTACTTAATTAATAATCAAATACGATTAACGAATAAGTTATTATGTTCTGCCACTCAACAAAGTGTTGAACATAACACATAACCTGAGCTAGGAAAACCTAATGTGGGGTGAAAAAGCTAGTCAATAGAGGTAAATACTCTTCCACCCAAGTATATTACTCATAAATGGATGATACAATACATGATTATTCTTCCTATGGGAGAAGGAGATATAATATACAATTGTTCTCACCTCTCTCAATCTAGGATGGTTGGTACAACCAATAATTATTCTTCATTAATGGAGAAGAATGGTACAACACATGGTTATCCTTTGTCTTCCCATTTAAAAGTCCCTCAATACAAAATACATATTAAATCAAATGTACAATATAGTCTTTTGGAACTGAAAGGAATTTCTACAATCACATGAAACCAAAACTATGATTGCTCATTTCACATTCCAAATTTTGGGATATGTACCTCTTATGGATGCTATCATACCCACGTTGAAGCTTAAGACACTTTCACACCCATGTATAAGTCTAATGTACTTTTCCTACTTTGTTTCTTTATATCTCCATTCTACAACTATCCCTATATCTAAATTTACTTTTGTATTCAAAATTTTCCATATTATTAATGACTATACAAATTCATCAATCACTTTGGAATCCATTTAGATCAAAGGACCACATTTAAGAATAACATGATTAACTTTTGCAAAGCATAAGAGAAGAAACCTTTGATTAAGTTTTTCAACAACATCCATCTTAGCCTCATGAACAACCCAAAATTTAAACAAACTTTACAAAAAAAATTCTAACAAAATAGTCCATGAGAATAATTTGCTCTAACCATTTATATGTATTATAGAAATTCAAAACAATGTAAACAACATTTCTTCTCCTCCAACTTTCCTCTATTCTAACGATGGATCACAAAGTGTGATCCAAAATGTTAATGCAAAAACTTGAACACAATTGAATCCATAAATATCAATTTTAATCAACAATATGAATTGCGAAAACTTAATATCATTAACATAAAATAATTTCAAAACTCTTTACCCATAAAATATTTTTGAAATACACCCTTTTTTTTCAAAACAAAAGGACTTCAACACCATCATGCAATTTTCACCATTACAAATATCACTCTCCTCAACTTCAACCTTGTAAAGTTTCCAATAACGAAAGTTCATCCTAATCTCCTATTTAATCACATATATTATAGCAAGGCATCACGAGTACATGTAGGATACGATGGGGAGGATACGATGGGGATGGGCACTGGCATCTTCTTGATCATGGGCCCGCTCGCCGCAAGGAGTTTATTAACATTAATAATAACTCTGATGTAACGTTATTTTCACATTCCGGCTTTTACTCCAAACCTCTGGTTCACTGAAATCTCCATTTTGTATTGAAATTTCCAGTATTACTTAAATATCCAAGCAAACGCTGTTATCTTAAAGCCAACGCCCAAATCGACGAGGGCTCTGAAAAATATCTTCTTCGAGCTTTGCAAGAATTCCTGTTCAAGTAAAAAAAATCCGTGAAAATATTCTGCATAAAAAGTTTCTTAGTCCAAGCGCATATTTGTTGAACAGTGCTGGGACTGTACTAGCTCTCCCCAAAGCTTCTGGATATTCGTTTGTTTTGCCCTTTTTGTCTTCGAATAGAATGCAACAGGTGAGATTAAAAACCTGACGAGTCTTTTAATAGTTGCTGGGATCTTATTGGGTGGATAGTATTAAATTCACAGCTTTTGTGGTTCTAGCCAGTAATTTGTGTCAATTTTAAGGATTTATGGCGGAAAAGACCTGACGGATCTTATCCGTTTAATAGTTGTGTTTTATTTTTATTTGTCTTTGTTTCTGGTAAAACTAGCTTAAGTTAACTTTGTTTAAGGAGTTGCTGCAGACAAAAGTTTTGAAAAACGATGCCGCGGTTTCTCCCATTCGCTTAGATTTTATCCAGGAAGAAGTATTGATGCGATTGGATTTTTTCAACTTGTAAATATTAGAGCTCTTCCGCGGTTAGTCTTGATAAAATGCCATGTTTGTGATCAGAACTCTTACCATTTCTCTCTTTTCTTTTTAAATAAAAATACAAGTCCTATTAAGCAATACACATTTCTTTGATTTGTGCTCGTACAGGGTAGAACACATTCAACTCTCAGCAACTTGTAGATATTGGAAAGTTGCTGCTTTTAGATTTTGTTGCGGTTTCTTTCCTTTCTTGTTATACGGTTTTGTGAGTCAAATGTGTTTTAATCAAAACTGCTTTGCGTGCACTTCTTGCAAATTCTGAGTATTGGTATCTCGATTTTGATGCGAAAATGTGTATAGATTTGAGCACTTCAGGTTTTCCGCACCTTCAAGATCTAGAGCGGGCAATTCTAACGAGGCGTGTTTTATTATGGGAATTCTGGTTTAGTTTAACTTATTTTCTTCTTCAAAGACGAGGCGCATTTTTATCTTTCAAGGATTATTCCATTTAAAATTTCCGAGGATTTCGTAGTGCTTCAATTTCACCTGTAGTCTTCTTCAAACTAGTTTAGCATATTTTTTCTCTGGGGAATTGATTTTGTAAGGAATTTCGGGACGGAGTCGTAGTACTCAAACTTTTGCCAGTAATTTCGTTTTTTTTTTTTTTTTTTGAGAACTGCGTTGACTACATTTTGCGTTTGAGTTTGTAGTAAACAGTGCAGTCAACGGAATTTTTTATGAAAATAAGCGAAAAGTTTGTAAAAAATCTTTCTTTTTAAAGATTTGGATTGTTTTATCCGTCAAAACGAATATAAATTTATCGTTTTGAGGTGGCGAACTATTGCTTCATAAATCCTGTTATTTAAGTTGCTCCGCCTCGTCAGTTTTTCAATAATGAAATGCGCGATTCGGCCAATTTCGTCTGCATTTTTAGCTCTATTTCGTTGCTAGAAGCTTAGAACACTTATGTTTCAGGTATGTGTTTTTATTACTCAAAATCCTTAGTTCAAAACCCTGTGAAAATTATACGCCTTTACTAATTTTGTTCGCTCAAACCATTTCGCTTTCCTGCATTTCGTAGTACCTACTTTCAGCTGTCTTCGTAAGAATATAAGAGATTGCGTGCACTGTGCATTACTCCTCAAATTCTTGGTATCTAGTCTATCCGGGATAATGTTTGTGCTGTTTGTAACAAGCAATGTCGTCCATAGTAAAGTACTTAACTGAAACCTGCACATGAATTTGATATTACCAATCATTCTTTCTAGATGATATTTCAACTACTGCTAAATTTTCTGTTAAAATTTGTTCGTTTTCCATCCGACGCTTCTCATTTTATTTTTGTCTGTTTTTTACTTGCTGTCAAATTGTTACCTTCCCTCGTCCAGTTTAGAAAAACGTTCATCTTCTGCTGTATTGTTTTCTAATTTGTTAGTTTTTCCTTCAATTCTGGACTACCTTCAAGTTTCTTTTTTGTTTTGCGGGTAGTGTTTTATCTTATAATGTCCATTTCAGAGCATATTTTGTCTTTTGCTATAATCTCCGACGGATTGTTTTTCGCTGCATTTGCCGTCAAACTCCGCCAAAATGAATAACCACCATGATATTTCCACGGTACATGAAAATGAAGTATAGATGCTTCTGGTGCAGTTCTAAACAGAAGCATTCTATGTTTCATTCCTCTAAAATTGTTCATCTTTCATTACGTTTCTTGAGAAATGCTTTCTGTTTTCAAACCTTTTTCATAATAATCTTTCAATATGAAGTTTGAGTAAATCTTTCAATGTTTTAAAGTTTTCACCAAAACCCTGAAAAACTGTTTTTGTAACCCTATTATCTCAAATATCTATACTTCTCGCACACCATAAAATCATGTCTATTAGAATAAATCATTCAGTGTTCCAAAGTTTTCATCAAAACCCTGAAAATCCGTTTTTATAACCACATTATAGACACTTCTCACACACTCTAAAAGATCACGTTAGGGTAAATCTTTCAATGTGACACTTTCAATGCTCACATAACATCTCTAGAAGTTATGCTTGTTTGAATACATCCCTAGTGTTCCTACAGTTTTCACACAAATTCTTTTGTGGATATGTTTGTTTCAAATCTTTTCTTGTTTCTCACTTCTCATTCGTTCCTTCAAGACCATTCATTACATGTATCATTTTTAGCATTGTCTTGATGCATTTAAGCTTTAATGGCCGATGTGTATCTATGTCCTAATGACTGTATTCTCTTAAATGTTTTACAGAAAATCCACTTAGTTTAAATCCTGACGAAGAGGGGAAAGTCCGTATAAAAAAGCTAGACATTGAAATATAGCAGCAGGCGTTGATCGAAAGGTTGAATCAGGGAAAATCTGTACTCATTCAGCTACAGATTTCAGTCAAGAAAATTTTTACGGCAATTCTTCATCTTAAACAAATATGCCTATCTGGATCTGGTGCATTTTCTCCTTTTTAAACTTAGGTATAGAAGTGTCCTGTGCACAGACTGTAACAGGAGATTATCGAAATAGTACTCCTATGCTCGACTCAGAAAAAAGAGCGTTGTATTCTGTTCTTGAATCCCTGAGTGGAGATTTAGATGCACACAATTTATATCCCGATCCCTGTGGCTTCACACCTGTTCCAGGTACATTATGTGATCAATTTGGAGATTTTTGGCACATCACAGTATTAAATATTGGAAATGTCTATGATAATTCTCCAAAATGCGGCGACAATGCGGTACTTCATCCATCCATCTTCAACTTAACTCACTTAAAGACATTGTCCCTGTACAAATGCTTTATGAATGCGCCTCAGGTAATGCCATTGAATCAGTGGAGCAATCTTGGAGGATCACTTCAGAGCCTGATTTTTCGAAATAATGTTGCGCTGGTTGGGGAGTTACCCGCAGAGCTGGGTAAATTGGTCAATCTGGAATCACTTATTGTTACAGAGAACAGTATGAAGGGAAATTTGCCGAAGGAAATAGGAAACTTAACCAAGTTAAGGAAGCTTGTTCTGAGCCATAACCAGTTTGATGGTAAAATACCTTCTTCTCTGGGGTTTCTTCAGGGCCTCCTAATTCTGGACCTGAGCTTTAATCAGTTAAAGGGCCCTCTTCCACCATCTTTAGGGAATCTGAATGCTCTGGTTAAATTGGATTTGAGCGACAATGGCTTACAGTCAGGGATACCGGAGAGACTGGGGGAGTTGAAATTCCTTACATTTTTGGATTTGAGGAACAATCAGCTCCATGGAAACCTTCCAGTGTATTTAATAGAGATGGAAAATTTGCAGGTAGGGGAAATTCAATGCATTTTAGAAGTGAAATCCCTTATCTTCTCTTTCTTAAAATTGGCAAACATCGGACACTAAATTTTTCCCTATTTGCAGGAACTTTACCTTGGTAATAATCCTATGGGAGGCCGAATTGATATTCTTCGTTGGAGCAATTTGCGGCTTCTGATCAGCTTGGATCTTTCATCATCTGGTTATATTGGTAAAATCCCAGAATCATTGACAAAATTGCAATTGCTAAGATACTTAGCTCTAAATGACAATGCTCTGTCTGGAAAGGTTCCTAAAGAGCTTGCAGATTTACCAAATGTGTGTTCTCTGTTCCTGAATAACAACAATTTGTCTGGCTCTCTTGAATTCCCATCAAAGTTCTATCAGAGATTGGGAAGGTACCTTTCTCTCTGGGGTAATCCAAGGCTTTGTTGTGCTACGGAAGATCGGAAATTTATTCCCAATGGAGTCAGTCTTTGCGCTGGCATGGTGGTTGCCACTGGTAAAGGTCATGAAGCATCTTTGAGTTCGGTTGCAGGATCTGGTGTACAAAGCTGCAGGTTCAGAGTGTGGCTGCTTCT
This sequence comes from Sequoia sempervirens, assembly GCA_007258455.2. Classification (NCBI taxonomy): domain Eukaryota; kingdom Viridiplantae; phylum Streptophyta; class Pinopsida; order Cupressales; family Cupressaceae; genus Sequoia; species Sequoia sempervirens. Next base: position 31,411 of record VDFB02102099.1, on the reverse strand, counting down.
TTCAATTTTGGTTTATTTGGCTGTGCTACAGTAAAAGTCTTGAAGACAATTTGCAAGCAAATTGACTCAGTTGAACATTTTGTGAGTACTGATTTTGACACCAGAGGAGAACTAGCTTTACTGTGTCTGCACATTTTATTCCAGCCCTTTTTAGTTTTTGGTCAGGCCTATTACATTGTCAAACTTTCAAACATTTTGAGGCATCAAATCCAAAGAATGCCCCCTGCAATGTCTGCTACGCAGCTGAAAAATTCTAGCAATTTTGCAAACAAGGTGCAAATGCCACTTTGTAAATCCTCTTATTTTGTTGACCATATCCTTCTGTTGGGAATGTAATTTGTTAAATTAAATTCCAATCTAGAGCTTCAGCTGCTTGCAGACATTCGTATATCTTGTATTTCAAACTCCATCAATAGCAAAAGTCGGTTACAGTGTCATTTGCATCTGCAAATTCTTAGTCTGTTGTGTTCCTTCAATTGCAGTTCCATTGTACAATATCTGTTGTATCACTTATCAACTTGGTATAGTGGCATCGCAGCAGAATTTAGATCAGATGAACCAAATGCTAGCGGCAGCAGCTAGTTTTGTCTGCTATATTTGATAATTGAAATCAAAGAGTCTTGTCAGGTTCTCTGGTGGGGACATATCCTTTTTTGTTCAGGACTTTATAACTTCCATTTATTAGAGAAAATGTCTTTTTCAGGACTTCATAACTTCCATTTATATTTGATAATTGAAATCAAAGAGTCTTGTCAGGTACTCTGGTGGGGACATATTTTTTGTGTTCTTATAACTTCCATTTATTAGAGAAAATGTTAAATGCCCCTTAAAATGTTAAAAGTGGAAGGATTGTCCAAAATCATTTGCTATTAATTTTGGAAGTTATTTTAATAGGCTTCCCCCACATCCCAGCTGTCTCAATTTTTTTTGTCCCTGATGTCTTCAAAATGTGAGATATGAGAGGTCAATGCTGGCTAAAAATTATTGTTTCTAATTTCTCTTGGCCCACAGTCCTATTCTGGAAATTTGGAGTCAGCTTCTAATTTCTCTTGACCCACAGCCCCATTTGGAAATTTGGAGAAACATTACTTTCTATATGCAACTTAACAAGTTTCATGTAAGATAACAAATTTCCACAATCCATATAGTTACTTACAAAAGATTTCTGAATTTGATTAATACACAATCGAATCCAGAAATCTTTTTCAATTAAATTTCATGTACAAACTAAAACAGATGAAAGATCATCTAACAGTTCAATTGATTTTGCCTTGATGTATAAGGGTGCTAATACAGTCGACCAATTCTGATTTATCATCTTTTCCACGCCACTTCGAAAATGTTGACGGATTCAATTTCCTTTGATCCCATTTATATTGGACTGGAATGCGAATTTGTTCATCTTGCGATAGGTTCTAAAATGAAAGAATTTTTTACTAAAAAAAATAAAATAAAAAAGTTGTTGACCAATGTTTTGTGTCTGATTTTAGTCGATTCTTCAAGCCAGGCTGCTTTCAGGCTGTTTTCAGATTTACTGTTATTTGTTTGAAAATAAATTTGTGAGATTTTAATATCATATCTATTTGATTTAATGAGATGAATTAAATTATTGTCAAATGTTTATTTCAAAATTTAATGCTTCCATTTAAACTTGTCACGTAGCAACTATTTTCATCATATATGGAGTTAATTGACACTTGTAAAGTAAGGAAAAGAAGAGTAATAAACAAGAATAGTGATTTGCAGATCAACACAATGGAAAACTATATGGGGCTCAAATTTTTTAATAATATTATTTTATAGATGAGAAAATAACTTCTATTTGTTAATTAACTATTTATTAATCATAACTAAATAAAAAATATTCATTTTTGTTTTGCTTTTCTTCCAACCAATATTGGGAAGAACTTCAAGTAAATCTTGAAGTTTTTGAAACTAATCACAAGCAAGATGCTTTGTGAATATGTCAATTATATACAAGATCCAAAATTTCATCAGATTATTACTTTACAGATGAGAAATTAACTTCTATCTTTATGCCAAATAACTACTTATTAACTATAACTAATTACAAAATGTTAAGTTTTCTTTCATTTTCTTCTCAATGAAGATTGAGAAGAACTTGAAGTAATTCTTGAAGTTTTTAAAACTATTCACAAGCAAGAGGCTTCAAGAATATGTCAACTATTTGATCCACTATAAGCTCAATTAGTCCTTTGTTAAACCAACTTTGTGATATAGTGATGTTGAATTACGTTATGCTTAGTCTTGTTGTGGAACATTAGATATGTATTTATATATAGTACTTTGATTATGACAATACAACATGGTGGGACCATTATGTATATGTTACATATACTCTAATACTCTTCTTAACCATGCTGCCTTGGAAGCCATGAAAGTGGCTGCTTTATATTCGGTGTATGTCATAGAAAAGTAGATTGTATCTTGGACTTTGAAGAAAATACTACCTAGGAAGCTATGAAGGTGGTTGCTTTATATTTAGCCTATGTTGTAGAAAGTCATATAGTAGAGTGTTTCTTGGACTCCAAAGAAAACATTATAGCACCCAAATTGAAGGTTTAACTAGAAGTAGATTTTCGATCATCTATAAAATTTGTCCAATCTAAATCTCTATATCCCACTAATATACTATCCTTTGAATACAATAAATGAAAACTATAATTCAATGTCTCTTAGAGATAAATGAGAAACATCTTAGCAACATTCTAATGTGTCTCCTTAAGTTCATGTGATACTAGATTGAGAAGTACAATCAAGTAGATCAAGCTTCCAATCAACTATATATATAAAGTGGGATTCACTAGATAAAACCCATTAGAAGTTGACAACTTAAAGTTCAACTTCAATAGGTGTGGCAACATGTTTGCAAGCATTCATATGAAATCTCTCTAGGATATCTTAAGCACACTTTTTTTGAGACATGAATATTCCATCTTCAGTTTGCCACACTTTTAGACTCAAAACTTTGCTATCATAGTTGCTCTAAATTCTATTAATAAAGTTGAATTCTCCCTATTGTAGATAAGATCGTCGACATAGAGAACTAGGATAAGATTATCAACACTTGAGTTCTTCATATAGATTGGGATTTGACTAACTATTTGCAAAACCTTTTTGTTATAGGCATTGAATCAACTGTAAAATACTATGTTCTCAATGTTTACTTAAAACCATATGAGGATTTCTTTGTGTTCTTTATAAAATATTTTAAAGGCTTTAGATTGTGTTATGTACAAACCTTTTCATCAATATAACCATTCAAAAAATACTTTTAACATCCATTTGATAAATAATCCAATCTTGTTAAGCTATCAAAGACAATATTAGTTTGACAATATCATTTGTGTGATAGGAACAAGTATTTCAATGTAATCTGATGAAAACTTTGACCTTTTTTGCAAATGCCCAATAGATTGGAATAATGAAAACTCAAGATTATGTAATCAATTAACAATCAATGATCTCTTGCTAAAGAAGATGAGGAGAAAATGCAAGTTAAGAATGTTGATGAACAAAAAGATATAGAGGAATGGGAAATCTCCCTTGATGCCCTCCTGAACAATTGGAACTTGATTAGTTAGTCGACTTCTACGTTTTGATCTTGCTCTAGTTATATTTTTTTGCTATTCTGTTGTTTCATTGGGCTTGTGTGCCTTTATTTATTTTTCAGGCCTACGTACCCATTTGCTATTTCTTTAAACTGCTTTTAATATTTTAAACTCTCGGGATCAAGGCCCTTTCCTTGCTTTTATAATAAAAAATAATCAATGATACTTACAAAACCTAACATATATGAAAATAAATGAAACAATATGAATTCTCAAGATTATACATGAAAAAGGATTTATATGTGAATATGTTTCGAGAAAAAATCTACCACCAAAAAATGTTCATAGTTTTGTATTATTTAGAATAAACACCAATTCAATACAACAAGATCTTTGGAAATTGTTTTCTCAATCTAAAAACTACCCTTCTTCTACAATCACTCTAATTATCCTACACCAACAATGTACAAATGTTTAACATGCATGAGTGACCATGCCTACCTTGACGTGCATTCCAATAACTAACATATAGATGTTTTCATAGGAAACCAGCGATCCAATTTATAACATCTCTCATTCCTAGTCCCTTTATGATTCTACGATGTTCCAATTCTATGATAAAATTGAAAGTGCTATATTGACTTCTATCACGTCCAATTTATCTAATATAAGAAAAATAATCTATTAAGTCACTTATAACTTTAATCTAATGAACTAAATTTCTCTAAAACTTTTAGGGAAGGTGTGCAAATATGTTGTTTAAACACTCAAGAAAAAGAAGCAAAACCCAATTTGTAAATCATGAAATATTAATAATTTTTTGACTATCTATTTCTGTTGATAATATAAGAACTAAGTCTCATTAATCATTTTATTTATTCATATGATATATTTTGTAATATGAGTGATCATTTTATGTGTATCAATTAGAATGTTAGGATTTAAAATCTTAAGAAAATTATATTATGACATGCTAGTGTCTTAAATGTGAACTATTATCGTATCTTCTAGAGGTTTCTATAAGTGTATGCTATACCTAAGTGTTTGTATATTGACTATATGAATGGTTTGGGGTCAATGGATTATGCCGTACACTATTTTATTGGCTTTTGTGCTCATGTAAACATAACTTTGCTTGGTGTTGTTTTATCTCCTTGGATAGCTAAATCTATTGATTTGTGTCATGTTTTGTCTCATGGTTAATTCTTGTTGATTTGTGACCTCTTTTGTGTCATGCATTTGGTTTGTGTTAAAATGTGACATCTTATGTGTCATGATTGATTTATAACATCTTATGTGTCATAGTTTATGAGTGACAACTATAACATCACAAATAATTATATTTATATATGATATCCTTTGTGTCATGATTCTACTTGTGAGAGTAAGATGCTATTTGAAAGGATAAGGTGTATGAGAGGTTTATCTCATGGATTCCATTTGTGAGAATACAATGTAATTTTGTCCTATGGATTAGTATCATGGTTAATATTGTTTTTCTTTACTTGAGTCCCAATATTTTGAGACATTATTCCTCATAAGAAAACTGGGTGAGATTTGAGTTTTCTCATTTGAATATAGGTACTATATCACCATAGGCTCTATGATGGAACAAGGTTGGATTGAATCACTGACTGACTCAATGCTCTGGGTCACAATTTGATAACCCCCTTGGTGATATCTCATCCACCACTCAACCTGTAGGTCACCTGCTATTTAGGAACCCCTGGTTAGATTGCCAACCCTGCTATCATTTTCCAATTTGCTGCTACCAAGAATTTCCTGGTGTTTTCCCTCGCCTTCACCGCCTAGCCCTTAATCCACTTAAAGACTAGTGAATCACTAATACCTCCAAATATTGTTGCAGGGGTGTAAGTAGATTCCATGGCTTCAAATCAATCTTCTAAAAGTTCTTGAACATCCTTCATAACCCAATCCTCCATCGCTTTCACTAAATCACCAATTGAGGGTTTGGAAGGGCTACAATGCTAGAAGCCCAGTTAGGCCTCTTGACAGAGAAAAATGCAATTTTCTCCTAAACTCCCCAAATGACCTGAGTTTTTCTGTTGGGGTTGGTGATTCCCATGCCACCAACTTAAATATTCTTGAGGTTTTGAGCCTCTACAGGCTGTACACTACCCAAATGCGAAAGGAGCCAGGAACACTAGGGTTTCAAAACTGTTCAGAACCAGTTTAGGACTGGTGAAAAGTTCTTCATGAAAACGGACTGTTACGGGCTCTTCCTTGCCACCATGCAGAGCCAAGACACTCCCCTAAATCCTCAAAAAAGAATCTTTCAAAAATCTTCACTCCCCTGCAAATTATTTACGCTGTCCTCAAGCTTTTCCTAGCCGGGTTCTCACTGTCTCGCCTAGGAAAAATCATTTAGCATGCTAACAACTCTCAAAAAGCATTCTTTATTTACAATATGTACAGGTGTGGAGTCTAACCTAGCTTCCTTTGTTCCCATACTTCTTGGTACGGCCAGGAAATAGGCTAGAACTCCATTTTTTTTTATTTTAACAGTCAAAACAGCAAAACACAAAACCACAAAATAACAAGAAAAGGAAATAGCGATGGGTTAACTGACTATACAGTCACAAGAATGATTGAAATGACTTCCCTACATGCTGTAACAAATAGCCAAATGCCTAAATCAATTCATTAAATCGCTGTTTCCAGAAACAAAACAGAAAACTGTATTTTTCTTCAACAAAATCACTGTTCTATTCACTTTCTCATAAACTGCACGCCACCAATCTTCCAACCTCTTCTCCAGGTCGAAAAACACCTTTTTTTACAATGTCAAGAAGAAGTTAGGTTACATTAGGGTTCACGTTTTTAACCAAGAATGGCAAAAAAACATGCAGTTTGAAAACACAGTGTGTTTTCGAACTTTTCCCAAAAACTTAGGAAACGCCTCCAAAAGACTTCCCAATTTATTTTTAATTTTACCTAAGCTTAAAATAGGTCCCCTTACACCTTATCAATGATGTATAAGACCATTACAAAACAAAACCAAAAGATTAAGAGCAAAACATTAAAATTACGCTTGTATTCAAGTAGGTGCTCCTGCACCACTCTAATGCTCTCATTGGCAAAGGGTCTATAAGCAATTTATGTTATGAGCACCTTTAGCACTAGAGTTAAGAGATGTTTGAGTTGAGTCCAATGGCCCATTGTATTGGCATGTGTTGTTTCTACCTTGTAGTATGGATGCTTTGTGGTTGGTATTGATAATTAACCTCCTTGACTTATTTGAGATAGTGGTAGTTGGGTATATTGACAGTTGGGAGATGCTCTATTGCTAGATTTTGAGTAGTAAGAGTGTTTTCCATATTTATAAAGTCCTTGAGTGGTTTTACTCATATGTATGTTATTTGTACTCTATGTATTTGATTTATGTCCATAACTTGTGCATTTAAATTGTGAATATTTTTCTATGTGTTAGTTGTATGCTATAGTTTTTATATATATTTATGTATTGTTTATTTGTTACTGGTATGTTTGGATACTTGCATTGTGCAAAGGTTAGGATACATGTAGTATGGGACACATGCAATTCTACCTTGATAATATGTTATTAAGAAGGCATATATCATCACATGGATAAAGCTTTCATAGTATGAGATGCTAGTAGTAATTCATGTGGATGCTAAATACGATTTTGGATGTGTTGTACTAAGTCAAACCTTATAAGGTTAAAAATACTTGTAGTTTTTCATTGATGGCCATATTTTAGTTTATTCATGTCCTTGCATACATATGTGTATTAGATCTTGGAAAAGATTTGTTATGAACATTTTTCTTGAAATGATTATTTGGCATGTGCCTATTATTGAGAACATGCATTGTAAAATCTATTCAATATATTTTAAATATTTTGGGTGCATGGTCTCATGCATATGATATGTATTATTAAAAGAATAAACTAAGAAATATAATCACTAATAATGTATTGTACCACACCTTTGAATTGTGAATGGTGTTTCTTCACCTTGATTGATTGATTGGGAGGAAAGGGATATCCTCATGGTGGGTTCAAATCCTTCCTCAATTGGCAATAGGAGCATGGGATCTTAAAGGATTAGCTTATAGAGTTAAGCTTGTACTTCTTCAAATAGTATTTATGGCACATATATTATTTTAAGACCACTTGTATACATGTGGTTGGTCTCATGACCTATGATATTTTTATCATAGATGAGGGTGTAGCTTTGACCCCTTCTATATATTGGTTATGAAATGATGTCATCTTCATTGTTGAGTACTAGACATGTACTTGTGAGACTTTCATATTATTACAACGTACTTAGTGATGTATTTACTTATTGTACTACTTGAGTGAGAGTTATATGTATTATGTGGATTATTATGGATATCACTTGCATGCTACTTATCATTACACTTTGATATCATGGACATGATGGAAATTATTAGAAATGTATCTTGTACCATTTTTTTGGCATTGACATGTTTATATTAGTTAATGTTTAAGAAATTTTAAGGTTGTATTTTTTAGGTTATTACATAATTTCTCAACCACCTCATATAATACCAAGAGTCATGTAATTACAATCCAACCATATATGATGTCAATATAATGCACAAAACTCTGAGTATGATGCCTCCACATGCATGATAATCTTATATTATTTATTGTTGTCACACACTATGAATCAATAGCTACAAGTTTTACACTTTTCATGTATATAAGCTACGAGTATAACTACCATTACTAGATCCTCACTTGCAATAACCTATGCCAACATAATACTCCTTTTTCTTACTTGCAATATATTTTTCCATCTTCTAAGAAATTATTCTACACTTAGATCTTGCCACATGTACCCCTACATTACTAATCATGCTTCAAAACCAACTTAAGTCCTATGTAATTGTGATTTTTTCTTCCAAATACTTTGAATTTATTACCGCAACATCACCATATATGATATAACATAAATGATGTATTGCAACACCTACAACATCATTAAAAACTATACCTTTTGCATCACAATATTTGATAATTCATTGTATTTCATTGTAATGAAAAATACAGTAAAATTTTATTATAAAGACTCTCTACATATGAATATCACCAAAATACCAAAATTCTCCCAATCGATATTATCATAGGAGAAATTGTTGTATTCAACCCAAGCTATCAATCTTATTCTCAAGAATGGAATATGCCCATTTAATCCCTACACCGCATGAACTTCACAAAACTTGCATGTTTTGTCAAATAATCTCTAACATTTACTTGAGTATCCATTTCTCTATTTATAAACTTTCTTTCTCTCAAATATTTCTGTCATAAAATCATATTGCGAATCAATAATTCTTGGTTCTAGCAAGATAATTGAGATTCTTAGTTAGACAAATTGCACTCTATGAATTATATTCTACCATTGTTTAACTCTTAAAATCAATACTGCTAGTCAAATATATTTATCCACACAACTTCCTTACAAGCATATGTTGTGGCCATATATTTTTGTTTATTAATTGATAGGGAAACAATATGATGGCTCATTCTTCTAACTTATTACTCTTGTAAATAGAATAACCACATATCCACTTGTAGACCTCTATTTATGAATATATCCACCCAATATGAATCTATAAATCCATGTCTATTCAACATCTTGCTCATATCAATTAGTGCCATGATAAGTCAAGCAATAATCTAGAGCTGTCATCAAGTCCCCAAACACCCTTTTTACATGTGTCCAATATATTTTATCTAGCTATCCCATGGACTTAATTAGAATTCCTACTACTTGGGTAATATATGGTATTATTTAAACCATTGAATACATGATACTTCCTACTACACTTTCATTAGAAACCTTCTTCATGTTCCCCAAATTCATCATAAATTCATAATGTTGTTCTATACTTAGTTTTGTGCCAATGGGTAATGGTGAACTTACAACTTTACTATCCTACATTCCAAACCTTCACAAGACTATATCGAGGTATTTCCTCTAGTTTAGATATGCTTTTGTATTCTATCTCTACATATCTCCATACTGAAAATACATCTAGCAACTCCTTGGTCTTTCATATCAAACTCACTAGACAACTATTTAAGTTTGTAAATTAATGCTTAATTATCTTTAATGTTACACATATCATAAATATATAATATAATAATAAAAACATGATAATTTACCTATTTTTAGTACACACAATGATCAACATTACTTATTCCAAAACCTAATTCTAGCACTTATGCATCAAAATTTTGGCTCCATATAAGGATTATCTTAACTTGCACAAGCCTATTCATCTTAAAAAATAGTTTATCCTTACCTTTAACTCTATATCCCTTGGGTTATTCCATTAATATTTCCTCCTCAAAGTCTTCATATAATAATGTTATCTTAACATCCATCTGCTTAATTTCTAAATCAAGTGTCACAACGATAGATAACATCATCATAATGGAACTCAACTTATCAATTGGGAAAAATATCTCGTTGAAGTCAATTCCCTTTACTTGGGACAAAACTATTTCCAACAAACATGACTTGTACTACTCAAGTGACCCATCTAATCCATATTTATTCTTAAATACACATTTTCAATCAATGTCTTTCCTATCTTTAGGTAGATCAATTGAATATTGAGTCTTACATTATTTCAATGACATCATCTCCTCACCCTTAATATTCATCCAAAAAAGTTATCTCTAGAAGTGAGAGCCACTTCCATATAATTTGGTTCATTATCAACATAATTAATGTAGAATACCCAACAAAAATATGTCAAACTATACTCATTAGGTGATAGTCGACCTTCTCATAGTTATCAATGAATAATTTCTTACTACATTTGCACTATGTTATTTAGAGATACTGCTAGAGATGTATTAACCTCTTCTTTTCCTAAATTTTATTTTCCACTTTCCTATTCAAATTAAAATACATTTTGTTACCCTATCTTTGTTTCAAAATGCACATTCTTCATTCTCCTTTGATTGTTCTACCTTAGACAAACTTTTAAGTTCCCTGAATGCACCATCTCTTGAATAGAGAATTTTCAAGGTTTATGGGTTTAAAAACTTGTAACCTTTAACATTCTAACCACAACTGATTCAAAAGAAACTTTATAGTGTTATCTTTGAAAAATAGGGACAATGGGCCAAGTGGCTATCTTTGAATAGGTGGTGGTATAGTAATACTCATTATAGTGCTTCAAAATGACCCCTTATGAGGCCCTCTATGGTACTCCCCCAACATCCTTGAGTAAATATGCTAAATAGGCTCTTCAAGGGTTGTAATAGTTGACAATATTTTGTTCAAGCACGAAGACATCTCTCAACTACTTAAGGAAAATTTGACATTGAACCAAAATCATTAAATAATAGGTGGATGCACATCAAATGGAGCACACTTTAAATATTGGTGATTGGTTGTTTTTACATCTCTATCCCTACAAGTAGCTTTATTATGTGACAAGTATATTTATAAGTTGGCTTCCAAATTTTATGGTCCCTAAAGTGATCTAGTGTGTTGATGAGGTGTCATGCAACTTAGCATTTCCACCTTCTTGAATCCACCTATTTTCTAGTGTCTTTGTGATTTGGCACTCAACCACCAATAGATGTACTTGAGTAGGATGAGGAGGGATTGATATTTTTGGAACCTAAGGTTATTTTCAATAAAAACAACAAGCACTTACATAATCATTATATTGAGGAGTTATTAGTTTAGTAAAAGGACCTATAATCTAAAGATGCCACCTATGTGTTTGTCATCATTCTCTCTAGACATCCTCATCTCAAGATTTGACAAGAAGTATTTTCAAAGGGGGAATCATGTTATGTACTCCATTCTACTTTATGTTATCTAGTATTAGTTAGGCGCGTATTCTCTGTAAGTTTCTCTTAGGTAGCTTTAATAAAGGTACACATATGATTTATAAGCCATCCCACTAGTTATTAGAATAAATAAATTGTCCCACATGCATAAAATGGTATTAGTTGTCTTTGAAAAAAAATATATATATTACAATGACTTGTTTTTGAAAAGTATCTTGGAATATTGTATTTGGAGGTTTCACCTTGTAACATGCCCATTGTTCTACTCAGTAATTTTTCTAAGTTTAAACCACAAGTGAATAGTTTATGCATCTATCAACAAGAGCACTAAAATTTTCTTTTCTTTTCAATAATAAATGCACCATTAAAAAATAACCTTTCCAAACTTTTGTATTGCATATTCAAAGAATTTTTCCATAATATAAGCATGATTTCACTTTAAATAAATATATTCAAGATAACATTTCATATTTACAATTTCCATATAGATGGACACATGAATACATACATAGATTCAACAAGCTTATATGAACTAGAAATACAAATGGTTCAGAATGTCCTTCCAAATCTTGGCTTCCAATTGCATAAGGAGAAGCATCACTCAAGCTCTTTTCCGCCAACCATGGACTAACTACGGTCCCCCACACATCTACCAAACTTGGTAAGATGGACCTCCCTTTGACAAAGAGATTAGTTTGGTAACCTCATCCTTCAAATAACATTTCTTGAGCATAGGGATGTGTCCTACATATCTAGAGCTTACCATAAAGTCAACCACTATTTCTATGATATTCTCAGCCTAGTATGTACTTGGATCATAGTGAATTGATAGTGTAGACAGTGGCTACCTACACTACTTTGGCCAAATATTCAACACCTAGTACTTCGAGTGAGGGACATCTATATTGACCACTTCAATTGATTTGTATTTGACCATTAGTATTCTATTCTATTCTAGGTTATTCCCTTTCTCGTGGATTATCCTAACCCCAAGAATAACCTTCCCATTGACTCAAATTAACTGACATAGCAATCAAGTATTTCAAAACAACTCTATCTTATGCTACACACTTAGAGTATTATTATAATTTGTATAGTACTAACAATCTACATATAGTACAACTAGTATTCATATTCATATAATAATACAATCATTTTTTACATATCTATATGAGTAAATATCAAAAGTAAGGTTTCACAGAACAAGAAACAACCAAGTGATATGCAAGAATATCCAAGCATCTCACACAAGTAAAAGACAATCTTTCAACATGACAATATAATAAATAATCTTTCTAACATAATAACAAAGGTGTAGAAATCAACATGCCTGTTTAAAAGATCCAACTAATTATAAATCTCTCCTAGCTTAATGGCTCTAGCTTGTTTGCAACTTTCTCCAAGAACAACCCAAATACCTCTAGTAGTTTCACTCTAAATCTCTCAAAAAAACCAATATAGAACAACAAAACAACTCTCAAGCTCATAAAATCTTCAACTCACTTTGCACTAATTTACAGTAGAATAATACTAAGAAATTAGATTGACAAGTGATGCATTTGGTAGAATGAGCACCTCTATTTATACTATTTTGTGAGCATCCAAAGACTACAAATATATTGGCATTTTTTCCACCTTTCCATCCTCGTGCAACAACTCACCAAGCTAACTCACAGGTTTGTAACACATCACAGTCCTCACCATTTAAATGGTTGATTCGATTTGGTATTTAGGACAACAAGCTCAAAACAAGTTTCCTAATTAAAATTCCTTCATAAGATGCTGCCAAGTTTGCACTTGATTGAGTCTCTATTCTATTTGCAAGCTTATGCATATTTTCAAGACCTCTTCAGCATTCCAAACACTTGTTAATATGGCACCACCTTCATATGTTGGCACCCAAGTTTATAGTGTGGGCTTTGACTGATTCATATGGCATTTAAAATAGTTTACACATCCCTTCAAATGTTTATAGTAGAGCATGAATTCATACGTGCTTTCATCCGTTGGTTTGGCTTAGTCTTACATACTTTATGTGTTGGTTGGTATTCCTTTATAAGCTGCGCCATATGTGTTATATGCGCTTTACACTATCAAGTGCTTCACTTAATATCAACACTAGTTATGTGCTTTGGAGATTATCATAATAACTATTATATATATGTGTGTATATATATTTATTTTACAATGTTTATCAAATCCATTTAATTAATAAACAAGTATATATATATCATATAAATATAAAGAATAGTATTATATATATAATATATATACACAATTATATATAAATATACATGTTAATATATATGTTACTATATTAATTTACACACACACACACATACATATATATACGTAATATCATTTCAATATCCTTATAAAAACACTCATACGCACAATTTCATTAATCAAAATATATACATGGAATGTATATATATGCCACCTTATTCCAATTGGTATTCCCATGCATATAGGTAATCCGTCCATGAGCATGCGTAGGTACGTCTACCTACGTATACTCATGTACGTATTCACTTATATGTATGAGATTATCATAGACACATACATATATATATTTATGTATATATGTCATCAACATTACAATAAACACACAAGGAAGGATTTCCACTTATCATCAAGACTGATCACATACCTCATTCCAAACATTCATAAACAAGATCGCAAAACAATATAAACACACACAACTAAACTGAAGATCACTTACCATCTACCCAATTGTCTTGACTCAACTAAGACCAACTAGGGCATGAGTGTGTGAATTCTCAGAAAGACTAAATTAAAGGTTACCATACCAAGTTCTCCTCCTGAGTGATACTTCCCCTCTCTTCCAAAGGCTTGAACCTATTCCTGCATTCAACTTAGTTCACCATAGTATTAGTTAGCCAAATCAATAGATTCATATACTTCACATAAATTTTATTTACAAAATCATCACAAAATATTAAATTGAATCAAACATTCATTCATCATATTTCCATCAAAATTCATATATGTCAAACACATTCACATTTATTAAAGCAATTTACCAAACAAGGTAATAGTAAATAGGTAATAACACACAAGGTGAAACATATTCCCCTCTTGTGAATCATCATCCCCGATGATTTTTAAGTATCAATATGACCATAGCATAAAGCACACATCACAAAACATCATTATTTTCAAGAATTTTCAAAATCTAGCAAGACATGTGGAAACTTCTGCTTCGTTTTAGCATAGTCTTCCCATGTGGAAGAATCTTCTGCATACTAATCCCACAGGACCTTGCATTGCAGAACCTCTCGGTTACACAAGTGGGGCTTATGTGTTCTGAGCACCTTGAGTGGTTCAATTGTTGTCACCTCTTGGTCCCGCACCTGTAAAGTATTCCAATCAATAACATGGTTATTTCCTAGTATATACTTCTTAAGATATGAGACATGAAAGACACTATGCATCCTGACAAGAGCTAGTGGTAAGGAAATCCTATATGCAACAGGGTTGATTTCCTCAGGAACCTTGAGATGACCAACGTAGTGTGGAGCTAGTTTGGATTATTTTCCAAACTTTATAGAACTCTTGTGAGGTTTAACTCTCAACAAAAATCTATCCCCTATTGCAAAATTCCTAGGCACCCACTTAGAATCAACATAACTTTATGCCTTTTGTTAGCTTATGCTAATCTCTGCTTAATGATTCCAACTTGTTCTTCCATTTTTGATAACATCTCTGGCCCAAGGATTACCCTATCTTCCAACTTATCCTAGCTTATAGGATTTTGACACTTCATGCCATATAATGCTTCAAATGGAGCCATCTTGATCGTAGAATGATAGGAATTATTATATGCAAACTGTACCAAAGTTAGATAATCCTCCCAATTGTATTGTTGATCCATGCAATACATCCTTAGTAGGTCCTCAAATACTTGGTTCACCCTTTCAAAATTTCCATCTATTTTTGGATGATAAGTATAGCTTATATTCAATTTCATTCCAAGTGTAGAAAACAAGGTTTGCTAAAATCTAGATGTCACACGAGCATCCCTACATGAAATGAAATTTTCAAGAATCCCATGCAATCTAAATATTTGTTGGATAAAATTTTGTGCTATTATAGGAGCTTCGTCAGTCAAATTCCTTGGTATGAAGTGAGCTACTTTTTTCAACTTGTCAAACACTACCAGAACGACATTGTGCTTGTTCCTTGACATAGGGAGACCTTTTACAAAGTCCATGCTAATGACTTGACACTTACTTTTTGGAATTTCATGTGGATACAATAGACCTGCAGGATGATGGTGCTCTATCTTCACTCTTTGGCATATTAAGCAACTTGCTACAAATCTTGTTGCATCTCCTATCATACCCTTCCAAAAATATAATAGCTTCACATCAACCAATATCTTGGTTACACAAGGATGTCCTGAATATGGTGCATTGTGAACTTCTTTCCATACCAAGTCCCTCAATTCTCTAGAATTTGGTACATAAATTCTCCCCTTAAATCTTAATAATCCATTAGGTTCAAAGTGATATCCTTCGTACCTTCAATCTTGTGGATTATCTGAGAGTGCTTGCTTGACTTGTTCATAGAATTCATCACCCTTAGATTCTCACAACACTTGACCCTTGAAGTTAGTTTGGATGTTTATCATTGAGGAGATATGTTTCCTACGACTTAAGGCATAGACAACTTGATTCTCTTTCCCCTTGATATAACTAATATTGAAATCATAGTAAAATATCAAGTCCAACCACCTTCTTTCCCTTACATTAAGATTGGCTTGGGTAAACAACTACTTGAGACCATGGTGATTGGTCTTGAGTTCAAATGGTTTTCCCAAAAGATAATGTCTCCACATTTGTAATGCATGAACAACTATTGCTAACTCTAAATCCTGTGAAGCATAATTTTGTTCATAGGGCTTTAGCTTTCTAGACTCATAGGCTACAAATCACTTGTCTTACATTAATACTCCAGCCAATCCTTCACCAAATGTGTTCACAATAATCACAAAGTTACCATCTAGATCTGGTACTTTTAGTATTGGCATTGTGGTCAACCTTTCCTTGAGTTGGTCAAATGTTGCTTGGAATTTCTCATAATACTCAAACTTCTTTCCCTTTCTTTGCAATTATGTGATGGAAAAATATATCCTTGAAAATTTCTCAACAAACTTACAGTAATACCCAGCCAATCCCATAAAACTCCTAGCTTCCGACATATTCTTGGGCACTGGCCATTCTAGCACTACTTTTATCTTTGTTGGATCAACCAAAATCCCTTCAACCAAAATTATGTGACCCAAATACTATACTTTATTCTAGAAGAAGGTACACTTTGAGAGTTTCCCATATAACTTATGCTCTCTCAATCTTTGAAGAATTATCTCTAGATGCTTGAGATGTTTCTCTTCATTCTTGGAGTAGATTAAGATGTCATCCAAAAAGACTAACGCAAATCTATCCAGACAGTCCCTAAATACATTGTTCATTAAGTTCATAAATGTTGTTGGTGCATTCATCAGTCCAAATGGTAGGACTGTGAACTCATAATGTTTGTATCTAGTCATTTTGTAGATATCTTTGTCCTTGATTCTTAATTAGTGATATCCAAAACATAGATCAATCTTTCAAAATATTTCTACTCCTCGCATCTGATCAAAGTGATCATCAATACTTGGCCATGGATACTTATTCTTTACTGTTGCTTTGTTAAGCAACCAATAATCAATACATAAGTGCACTGTACCATCCTTCTTCTTTACAAAGATTACTGGCGCTCCCCAGGGTGAAACACTGGGTCTTATCAATCCTTTGGATAACAATTCTTCTAGTTGTGCTTTTAACTCCATTAATTTAGTTATGGTCATCCTATACGGTACTTTCACTATAGGTTTTGACCTTGGTACTATATCGATAGAGAAATCAAATATCTTCTTAGGTGGTAATATAGGTAATTCTTTTGGAAATACATCCTCAAATTTTCGTAAAATAGGATATTTCTCCATATCCGATTTTCTAGATTCGAATACTTCCCCCTTTTCGACATCTTGAAAGTCTTGAGGTCCATAATATACTATATCATATTGAGAAATGGATTCCTTACATTCCTCAAGCTTCTCCATTTTTACTACAAAGAGTTGACAACCTTTCTTCTTTGCTATGTGCATCTGTATTGTGGATATCTGTCGTAACTTAACCTCCCTAGGCATTCCTTTCATTAACACCTAGTTACTTAGATCGTCTAAACATTCTACTATTTTCGCATGGCAATCTACCTCGACCCTGTGTCTCCATACCCAGTTCATCCATAAGATGACATCATAAGATTCTAAGGGAGCTACGCACAAATTCACTTCCGTTGAGAAATTTTGGAAGTTCAACTCTTGCTTAGAATAGACATTGACTTACCTTAGCTCTTGTTTGGTTAGCATATTCTACAATCCAAGACTATTCCATGTAGCCAACTTTTCTAGACATTTTACTTGCTATTCTAGGAGAAATAATTTTTTTTGTGGCACCAGTATCTATTAAAATTGAAATGGGAATTCTAGACAAAGTACCTAATATTTCCACTGGAGTAATTTGGTACTTCGCTTGTCGATTATCCACTGCAACATGAATCTTTTGTTGATATGCAACTCTTTGAGAAGGAACATGGTTACCAATTGGTTGTGACCTTGAAGGTTTGCTTGGACAATTACTTGCATAACGGTCCCCACCACATGTATAACACCCTTTCACTGGTCCCCTCCTTTTTTCTAGTCTTCTCGAGTTACTTTCATTTCCACCAGCATTGTTGTTAAAGTTGTTGTTATTGTTTCCCCTTCACTCTTTCCTCAATTCATTCCAATTATTATGAGATCCCTTGTCCCCTTGCTTTTGATAAATTTTCCCTTCACTAGGCTTCCTTGGAGCTTGATTGGTCTACATCTAACCATAATTCTTTTTATTTCTCTCTCGATAGTTTGAGGTAGACTTAAGCCTTTGTTCTTGCTTAATTGCCTTCTTGTAGACCGAATCCATTATAGTTGGACCATACACATCTACCTCACCACCTATTTGCATATTTAGACCCATGATAAACTTCCTTTACGAAATTTCTCATCCTTTTGATACATAGGTATGTAATTTTGGAGTTGAGTGAACTTCTCCCAATACTCATTCACTGAGGAGTCACCTTGCCTCATATTTTGGAATTCTATGACAACCATCACTCCCGAACAATCTCTATAAATTCGCTCTAAGTGAGGCTTAAGAAACTAAGTCCAAGCTCCATTTTCTTACTCATCCACTAGTTGTATGCTTCACCCTCCAACTAAAATTCTCCCCACATGACTTTAGTGACCTTGGAGTAACTTTTTATTTTGAAATACTTCTCCATTTCTGTAAGCCATGCTTCCACTGCATCTCTAGTAGCACTACCTTCAAAAATTTTGGTGGTGTGATTTTTCTCATGTCATGGATAACTCACTTGTCAAACACTTCTTTTTGTCTCCCTTAGATAGAGATTGAGACTAATCATTTTCTTGATCACTAGATTGAGTATGATCACAATAATTCTCCCCTTCTTCTTCATTGTTGGGAATTTCTTCCTCATTATTTGGAATTTCTTGTTCCACCCTTTCTTTTCCCCTAACTTCCTGTTCAAGGTTTCCTATTCTTGCTCTAGTATCATCCATTACAACAAGTATACTGTCCAATTTGGCTTCGACATTCTCAACACCTTGACCTACTTCTTGACTTCTCCCATAATTAGTTCTTGTCCTAACCATCTTTTCCACGGAACAGTTATACCTGGAGGTTTTCATTTTAATTAGATAGATATGAAGGTTTGCTCAATGTTAACAACATTCAAAATACCTATCATTCACATATGAAATTTTATTTAAAGAACTCATTCACAATTCTTTCCAAAAGAATAATTTTCATTATAATAAAAAAGGATTTTCAATTTCCTTGAGTTTACATAGAATGACTATTTAGATAGTCTCAGGGAGAATATCCCTCATATTCACTTTTTGATACATAGATATGTTGGTTATAACCCTTAGATTTTTTCTCATACCTATCATCAAAAGGATAATATCCCTCTGATCTATCCTCAAACACATAGTTTCAAGGTACATAACCCTCAAATTTGCCACTTGTGGCTATTACAATAAATTTTGCTAAGGTAAGAACTTGAGGATCCCTAAATATCATGACTGGACTAACACTACATTCTGAGGGCACATCCTAGAAAGTGATAAAGAGTCTGAGCTTGTCGGAGAGACAAAAGGTAAGAATTTGAAGTTAGCAACCTCTTTCATCTTTCTCTTTTGTTGACTAATTCGTAAAAGGGCATGACTGAATGTCTCAATATCGCTTAGCCAAATGGCGTTGTCATAATTAGTACCCTCAATGGTATGAACAAAGGATTATCTTTCCTTCTTGGCCCATAGGTAGCACTCATTTCTGATCACTGATTTCCTTGTAGTCATCTTTAGATGTAACATCCTGCACTGGTACATTTTGACCCATTTTTCGACGAGCGTTCATTGAAATTTCGACGACCGTTCGTCGCTATTATTGCGTCAAAATTTTGATGACATTTGAAACGTCAAAATTCCAACCCGACATTCATCGAAAAATGGGTCCAAATGTACCAGTGCTAGCACAATAATTTCCAAACATTAGATTCACAAAATGTTGGATTGGAAACATAGCAAGCACATAGGTTCCAGAGCTAAACCTGGTAGCTCTGATACCACACATGTAACATGCCTATTGTTCTACTCAGTAATTTTTCTAAGTTTAAACCACAAGTGAATAGTTTATGCATCTGTCAACAAGAGTGCTAAAATTTTCTTTCCTTTTCAATAATAAATGCACCATTGAAAAATAACCTTTCCAAACTTTTGTATTGCATATACAAAGAATCTTTCCAATAATATAAGCATGATTTCACTTTACATAAATATATTCAAGATAACATTTCGTATTTACAATTTCCATATAAATGGACACATGAATGCATACATAGCTTCAACAAGCTTACATGAACTAGAAATACAAATGGTTCAGAATGTCCTTCCAAATCTTGGCTACCAATTGCACGAGGAGAAGCATCACTCAAGCACTTTTCCACCAACCATGGACTAACTACGGTCCCTCGCACATCTATCACACTTGGTAAGATGGCCCTCCCTTCGACAAAGAGATTAGTTTGGTAACCTCATCCTTCAAATTGCATTTCTTGAGCATAGTGATGTGTCCTACATATCTAGAGCTAACCATAAAGCCAACCACTATTTCTATGATATTCTCAACCTAGTATGTACTTGGATCATAGTGAATTGATAGTGTAGATAGTGGCTACCTACACTACTTTGGCCAAATATTCAACACCCAGTACTTTGAGTGAGGGTCATCTATATTGACCACTTCAATTGCTTGATTTGTATTTGACCATTAGTATTCTATTCTATTCTAGGTTATTCCCTTTCTCATGGATTATCCTAACCCCAAGAATAACCTTCCCATTGAATCACATTAACTGACATAGAAATCAAGTATTTCAAAATAACTCTATCTTATGCTACACACTTAGAGTATTATTATACTTCATATAGTACTAACAATATACGTATAGTACAAATAGTATTCATATTCATATAATAATACAATTATTGTTTACATATCTATATGAGTAAATATCAAAAGTAAGGTTTCACAAAACAAGAAACAACCAAGTGATATGCAAGAATATTAAAGCATCTCACACAAGTAAAAGACAATCTTTTAACATGACAATATATAATAAATAATCTTTCTAACACAATAACAAAGGAGTAGAAATCAGCATGCCTATTTAAAAGCTCCAACTGATTATTCCTCTCTCCTAACTTAATGCCTCTAGCTTGTTTGTAACTTTCTCCAAGAACAACCCAAATACCTCTACTAGCTTCACTCTAAATCTCTCAACAAAACCAATATAGATCAACAAAACAACTCTCAACCTCAAAAACTCTTCAACTCACTTTGCACTAATTTGTAACATAATAACACTAAGAAATCAGATTGACAAGTGATGCATTTGGTAGAATGAGCACCTCTATTTATACTAATTTGTGAGCATCCAAAGGCTACAAGAAAGTTATTATTTCTACCACCTTTCATCCTCATGCAACGAATCGCCAAGTTAACTCATAGGTTTGCAACACATCAGAGTCCTCACCATTTAAATGGCTGAGTCGACTTGAAATTTGGGACATCAAGCTCAAAACAAGTTTCCTAATTCAAATTCCTTCATAAGACGCTGCTTAGTTTGCACTTGACTGAGTCTCTATTTTGTTTGTAGGCTTATGCACTTTTTGAAGACCTCTTAAGCATTCCAAACACTTGTTAATATGGTTCCAACTTCATATGTTGGTGCCCAAGTTTATAGCGTGGACTTTGATTGATTCATATGACATTTAAACTAGTTTACACATCTCTTCAAATGTTTATAGTAGCACATGAACTCATACATGCTTTCATCATTTGGTTTGACTTAGTCTTACATACTTTATGCACTGGTTGGTATTCCTTTATAAGCTACACCATATGTGTTATATGTGCTTTGCACTATCCATGCTTCACTTAATATCAATACTATATTATGAGCTTTGGAGATTATCATAATAACTATTATTTATAACTATTATATATATGTATGTATGTATATATATATATATATATATATATATGTATCTATTGATATATATATATATATAAATATATTTTCATTTTATAAAGTTTATTAAATCCATTTAATTAATAAACAAGTATATATATATATGATTATATACATGTTAATATATATGTTTTTATATTAATTTACACATATATATTAATATATTTATATATACTACATATATACATATACATAATAGCATTTCAATATTCTTATAAAAACACTCATACACACAATTTCGTCGATCGACATATATACATGAAATGAATATATATATGTGTGTGTGTGTGTGTGTCACCTTAGTCCAATTGCTATTCCCATGCATATGGGTAATCCATCCATGAGCATGTGTAGGTACGTCTACCTACGTATACTCGTGTATGTATTCACTCATATGTATGAGTTTACCATAGACATATACATATATACATATATCTCATCCACATTACAATAAACACACAAGGAAGGATTTTCACTTATCATCAAGACTCATCACATACCGAATTCCATACATTCATAGACAAGATCGTAAAACAATATAAACACACACAACTAAACTGGAGATCACTTACCATCTACCCAACTATCTTGACTCAACTAAGACCAACTAGGGCGTGAGTGTATGAATGCTCAGTAAGATTGAATTAAAGGCTACCAGACCAAATTCTTCTCCTGAGTGATACTTCCCCTCTCTTCCAAAGGCTTGAACTTGTTCCTGCATTCAACTTGGTTCACCATAGCAGTAGTTAGCTGAAACAATACATTCATATGCTTCACATATATTTCATTTACAAAATCATCACAAAATATTAAATAGAATCAAACATTCATTCATCATATTTCCATTAAAATTCATATATGTAAAACACATTCATATTTATTAAAGAAATTTACCAAACAAGGTAATAGTAAATAGGTAATAAGACACTGGGTGTAATACCCCCTAAAGTGGTACTACAAGGATAATAAAAATATTTATGTTTCTTTCAATTTTAAAATATTTTTAAATTTTTAGCACATTTTATCTTGTAGACTCATTACAACTTCAACCCCTTCATCTTTTTTTGTGAGATTTTTTTTTTAAATAGATTTTTGATTTGCTTGATTTAAGTCATCAAGGCATGGTTTACTTTTGCACATGATCTTGTCATTTTCTCAAAATTTGTATCCAACATAAGAGTTGATGGATGATTTTTTGGTTCTCCTTTAATATTTCTACCTTTTTTTTGTTCCCACATTCAAATTAAATACCATCAATTGCAAGTGGACTAGACTATCCTTATCAATTACATCAACAATAATTTTATTTTCTTTTGTTTATTTTCTTTTGGTATATTTGATTTTTGATTGTATCACATATTTACTTATCACAATTTCTTGTCTACCAAATCATACAACTTGAATGCTTTATGTAATGAAAATATATTTAAGGCCTTTATCAGCCAACTTAGACATTTGTTTTGGTATGTGTGCATGAGAAACACATTCAAACACCCTCAAATGAATAACTAATTGTTTAATTCCAAAGCATGCCCAATTAGGAGTCATTCCTTAAACTACTTTTATAGGACTCCTATTTAGTAGATAGATAAATGTAGATATTATTTTTACCAAAAAAATTATTCAATTTTTTTCTCATCATACTCCTTTCCATCTCAACAATATCCCTATTCTTCATTTCAACAACTCCATTTTGTTGTGGAGTGAAGGAAGTGTCAATCTCTTTCTTGATTTTATATTTTTAACAAAAATCTAAAAATAAAAATGATTTGTACTTTTCCTCATTATTACATCTTATTAATTTGATGCATTTACCACTCTATTTTTTAGCCATCCTTTTAAGTTCAACAAATTTATAAAATACTTGTGATTTTACATCAAAGTAATATTTAAAACTTTGGGCCTTACATAACTTTGTATTATGTTTTTGATATGGAGATCATTTTTGTACTTGTTTATTGATGCATCTATTTGCATAGTTTCAATAAAATTTGAATTATTTTGTTAGTTATAACAAGCTAGAAAAAGTTCAAATAAAATACTATTAATCAAATATTGCCTTCGATTTTTATTGAATGTGTTGGTTTGTATTTATAATTGTTAGATTGGGTAGTTTACATAATAAAACACCTTAATCTAGTTTTGCATTGAATTGTCCATCCAACATTCAACCATGATGTATAGTGAATATATTTGATAGTCAAATGCTTCAACTACTAATTTATTTCCAATATTTCATTTTCTATAAAATAGGCTAATTAGTGGAGAGGACCTAGTAGTTGTGTACCCTAACTCAGTCCATCTCAAAATTACACATGTCAATATCGAACAACTATAATTTTTTTCATAGTGGCTTTCTCAACTAATTGACTGCTTAAACCTAAGGTTTGAAGATGTCGTCATCAATTTTGATGCCTAAAATATGCATAGTCATAAAATGTGTCCAAAACATCTTTTCGAACCCCTTACCCATCATAGTTAATTATCATACCCCTTCCTTGATTCCACTTACACCAATAATAGGTAAGAGGTGATGATGGGAATTGATAGAGACATAATTATTTAATTTGTTGTGATGTCCCCTTTTCTAAAAATAGTAGTTACTATTTTTAGTAAATCCGGTTTTCAAAGTTGCCAATCAAGACTTGTGGATAAATCTGGTAATTTAGATTTTCAAGAAAAATTTATTAAATCAAATTTGAGGATAAATAAATATTTATTTTTAATTTATCTTGGAGCATGTTTTGGCTAAAAAAATAGATTTAATTGCTTTTGACAATAGTTGTCATAAAAGAAAATCTTTTTGGGAAATAACTAATTTCTTGGAGGCCAATTGGGAAAGGAGTTACAAAATCATGAAAATCCTTCCATTTTGGTATGGATTTTGTACGTCCAAGAAGCTTCATTTTGGATTCATTCATGCATATTTTCCTTCATAGGTTTTTGTATTCTTCTAAGACTAGAAAACCAAAGAAGATTGGATCTCCAAGGCTGGTAAACCAAGAAGATTAAAACTTAAGGGTAGTGGTTTCTATGGGTCTCTAAGGGAAATTTCATTTAGAAGTTGCAGCAATGTTGGATTTCATAGTTTTTATGTTCTTTTTGTCAAACAAATTGTAGGAGTTTGAGTAGTTTGGGGTGCATATGTGGAATCGTGATTTATATTTTTTTTGTTGTTGTTACCGACATGTATTTACTGTAATAAGCTATTGTGAGGCATTATTTTTCATTAATATTGTTGGGTTAAACATTATTGTGGAGTTTTGTGAAGTTAGTGGAAGTTTCTTGCAATTTGAGTGTGCCAAAACCTAATTTTTGGCTTTGTTTTGAATAAAACTTTGGAGAAAATGTGGCTATTACCAGATGTTATTAACATCAAATATATTTTAAAAATCATATTCCAAATAGTTAATAATATTCTACTTGGTTTGCAACAAGTTATAGAGTTATTTCTTGTGTTTTGATGATCATTTTGATATACCTGATCTCACTACTTCTTCATAATTGTTGAACTTTGAATTGGTTGTGAAAATTATTTCAAAAAAATGATTTTTTTTAAAATTGTGGCAAGGTTTATTACAAGAAATCATTTATTTTTTAAAATCTTGAAAATTATTTCTAGCAAGGGGCATTATAGTGGTATTAGAGCTATGTTCTTGCCAGTCTGAGGGTTTCAATGATGCAACCCACTAAATCAAATTCCTTTCCTAAAGGTGGTTACTTTATACTCATTCACTCTTCCAACCCAATGGAAGAATTGGTTAAGGATCTAGCTACTGTGAGGGCTACATATAGCAGTATGGATGAGGGTTTCAAGAATTCAGTCTCCTATGATGATTTCTTAATTCACATGCAAGGTATGATGGCAATGAAAGGTTATAAATAACACCTAAGTTCAAGTGAGAAAAATCAAGAGGAGGAGATCCAGGATCATGAAGTAAAGGAAATGTCTCTAAATTTTTTTGAAGAATCTAAGTCAAAGGTTGAAGATAATAAATTTTTAATTGAAAAGAAATGTCAGTAGATGAAATCTCACAACAAGAATGTGTTCCTTTTGATGATTCTTTGGTCATGAATGAAATTTCTACAAATAATGTAATGCATGAAGAAAAAGAGATGGTGATAGAAAAATTTGAGACGCAAATTTAAAATATGGAAGCCTTGAATTCATTTGTTGAAAACTGTAAGAATATCAACCTTGTTGTCTTTTGTGGGGTTGAAACTAATGATGGGTTCTCTAAGGTTCTTCCAAAAGTTGGACATGAAAGAGGAAAAGGTGATGATATCTCCAATTTAGTTTTTAATGTTCACTCATACCATTTCATTGATGAGATTACAAGTGGCTTCGAGTTTGGCACTTCCAAAGAGGCTACCACTCATGGGGAGCACAATGACTACTAATATTTTGATCAAAGCATTCAACTCGCTTTCACTTGGGATCCAGGTGTATCAGTATCTAAGCATAGTGAGGATTTATCTTGGGATAAATTTTTGATTCATTCCAATGTTGTTTTAGATCCATCTCAAAATTCATGCAAGGATGATGTCATTGAAGAAGCTAAGATTGGAAGTTATGTTGATGATATTGAATACACATCTAATTTATTATTGCTTGACACTGAGCAAAGATATGGTAGCCTTGATTTTGATAAAAAAGAAAAAGAATCCTAAATTATGAGCTAAGGCACAATAGCATTGCTGATTTGGATCCTCAACCCAATCATACACATTTTCATCAATTTGGAAAAGAAGAGGTTTATGGGGATTGGGGCAGCCATGGTATAGTTTGTGATAGGTATGAGGAAGGTTTTAATTTTGAAACACCTTGTAATTTACAAAAACTTGAAATGCATGGGGAAATTTTCAAGAAACAACTCTTGGTGTCCACTAAAAATGAAGTGCAAGTCTTATTTAGATTGGATAGTGCACATATACATGTAGAAAGTATCATTCAAAATACATCAATAGATCAAAATGAGTTTAATGTTGCCTATGATGATTTGCAAATAATGAAGAACACCATGGAATAATTTAAAAGAGATTACTTGCTATGATACATGTTAAAGATATGGCTAATAAGTTTGCAAATGAGACCCTATTCATGTTTAAGAAATTAAGGGAAGTAGTTGGGGAGCTCACTAGTAAGCTTAACTCTACAAAGCTTACTTTGGGAAGGTCCAAGAGACACTTTTAGAGGAGATTGGTCAACTCTATGAGGCTCAATAGTAAGGAAAGGTCCAGAGAAGACAAACGGGTAATAGAGGAGTTAGATTGTATCCAAGAGGGGCATGATCTGGCACATTCATATAGTCAAAGTTTGGACCAGCAAGTGGATGAAGATAATTTTTAGATTTTTGATAATCTTATATTTATTATGGAAACTTGCAATTTGGATGTGTAAAAACTTGATTTTTGGAGTTGTTTTGAATAGAATTTTGGAGCAGATGTTTGTGGTTGTTACCAGATGTTATTTCAGCAAATATGTTATAAAAATCATGTTCCAAATAGTTAATAATATTCTACTTGGTTTACAACAAGTTTCAGAGCTATTTCTTTTGTTTTGATGAGCATTTTGATATACCGGATCTCACTATTTCTTCATAAATTTTGTTGAACTTTGAATTGGTTGTGAAGAGTATTTCAAATATCTATATATTTTTAAAAAAATTGTGGCAAGGGTTATTATAAGAAATCATTTATTTGTTTAAATCTAAAAAATCATTTCCAGCAAGGGACATTACATTTGTCTACATATTTATTTGGTGTTTGAAATCTTCATCATGGGCATTTACTACTCTATATTTATGAGAGATGACGAGTGAAAAATAACAATCTTTATTTATGTCAAGTTGGGAATATATTTAAATACTAAAGGATTGAAGTTGAACGCTTGAATATTATCCATTAAATATCAAGAATGCAATGATTTGACAATTTTGTTCATATGTTTGAATAAAATACTTATAATCTTGTACAAACTTTAATATAACATTTTATATTAGTTTTGTTATATTTTCAAAAATTATTGTTATTGTTATGAATAATATTGTATTTGTCTCATATATAATATTTGGTTGAATAAGATTTTTTTATGATCTTGATTTTGAGTAATGAGTAATTGTGATAAATAATATTGTATTTTGTGATATCAATGATGTATACAAAGCAAATTTAAAATAATTAATTATATGATACTTATTAATACAAAATAAATATTTATTGATATTTTAATGTTCAAAACAATACAATAGTGTGCATATGTTGTATTAATGAATCAAATGATGACAAGCACCCCAACAATTACTCAAACATACTCAACTAGTCGGTCCTCTCTCTTATTTACTATATTTTTTTAATACATATAAAATATAAAATTATTATTGACTATTTGAACATTAGAATAATGTAATATTAAATATAAAAAAAAATTAACAACCACCCACCGTCAATACTATCACCATTATAAGCTACCTTCTAACCAATGTAAGAAATCTTTTATGTCTTGTCAATTTTTAAGACAATCATATCATGATACATATGCACAAATGTAGAGTAATCTTGAGTGTCGTACCAATAAAGTTGCACAACTCCTCATAGAGTACTTTTTTTTGTAACTATTAGATATGAAGTGGACAACTACTAGTATATTTAGAATTTTTTAGTAGACTTTTAATTAGTATGTATTAATAAACAGTAATTGAAACATAGACAGCCCTATTTAAACATTAAAATAATGTAATATATAAATATAAAAAAATTAACATCCACATACTAACATACTGACCCATGTAAGAAATCTTTTATGCCTGATCAATTTTTAAGACAATCATATCCTGATATTGTAGTATCAGATTTTGGAGCGGTGAACAGTTATCAGTTCACAATCCAAAGTCCAAACATAAGGAGAAAAGTAGGTGTTTTTTTCTAAAGCAATAAGCTACATAAAGATATTGTTCATACATAGCCATCAAAGGCAGCCTTTTGGAATTGTTAGCTGGAAAGAGTAAACCTGATAAAGCCTAATATGAACACCAGGGCATGTCAGGTTGCAAGTTCGAGACACCAAAGATACAGCCTAATATAAACACTGGGTCATGTCAGGTTGCATGTTCGAGACACCCAAGGAGACACGATAAGAACATTGCTCCTGAAAGCAACAGTACAAGGGTATGTGCAGACTAGTCTGAGCAGTGCAGAGCAGTAAATGGTGGTCCACTTGGGCAACCAGTCTTCTCAAGCCCCGTGGATTTGACACACAAGTAAATGCCAGAAAAACACCATGATTACCTGCGAACTGGCAAATTAAATAACATGAAATTTAAAGTTTTTTTCAGTCGAGTCATAATTATTCTCCTAGATGGGACAAATATACTAGGTACTGCTATACTTAATACCTTCCCGAGAATCTCTCCCCGGTAGATCTTAAACCACTGTAGTCCTGTAAGTTTGTAACAATATAAAAATCCAGGCCCTGTACTTTTCAAATGTACAGCGACCTAAGGGGGGGGACTGATCCCGATTACCTTTTCACGGTACTTCTGGCGGCTGTGTACAGTAGTCTCAGCCTCCATCTGATCATAAATATGACAGACAAGCCCATTTAAATAGTAGTTTGGCGGTTGATCCGGAGTTTGAAGTGTTTTACCTGTACCAGAGGGACAATTGCCAGTGGAATGGGCGAAACCTTGAGATAAATGAGATAAAAAAACCTAGGCCTAATTGGTGATGTTGGATGATTTGATTTAGTTTTGTTAACGGTCAAAAAGAAGTTTTGGGGATTAGCAATTCTTGTGTTCACATGACTAGGCTAGAAAGGGAGGTGGATATTGTGTCTTGTTATTTTTCCCAAAAAAGTACCTTGGATTGATTGATGGGTATCCAAGACCACATTTCATGCTTGTGGGGACGGTACCTCCATGGGGTGTTCTCGAAGAGCCAGTCAAGAGTGGTCTTATTTTGCACTTTACAATGCTTCTCGGCTAATGTGAGATTGCCCCTACCAGTAGCACCAAATATTCATAGAGAGACAGCAGTAACTGTCATGAGATGGGTAGGTGAGGGATCACATCCCTTGCTTGTTTCATTGTCTAGTTATACGATGCATAATCAATCAAATGGTGCTCATCTAGTTTCTAATGGGTTTGGTAGAAATGCTATGTTAGGGGAGAGGATCTAGCACCCTAATTTCGTGTTTCTAATTATCCTATGTGGAAATTTCAAATCACTCCCAATTTTTTACAGCAGCTTACTTGGCAAGTTCCTTGCTTATAGCTTTCGTTTTGTCGTCACATCAGCATGCTTTTTGTCAAGATGTAGTTGACTGATACTTGTGCATTCGCATCATGGGTAGTTGAGTGTTAATGTGGCATCACATGATTGGTTGCTTTTTAGATCAAAGGAATACATTTTGTTTAATTATGGGTAGTCATGTCACAACTATTGGTCCAATATTGATAAAAATATTGGGCATTATATAAACAACTACTATCACAACTATTGAAACATGCTCAACTATTGGGTCCTCTCCCCTAATGGCTCCAATATATGTGTTTCATTGTCTAGATATGCATTGTATAAGCAATCAAATGGTGGTCATCTAGTTTCTAATGGGTTTGGTAGAAATGTTTTGTTAATGACTCTAATATATGTTAGTTGTATGGAAAAAGAAATAGTAGTTTATCACAATTACTTAAATGTTACAGTGGAGTGCATCAAGTTTACTAAAGAATTTGAAGACAACAATCAATTTGCCTTTCTTGATATGATTTTCAAGAAAAAATAGAGTATTCCTTAGCTTATTTAGTCTTTAGAAAAGCCACCCATACCAACCTTTGCCTCCATGTTTTCTCTCATCACCATCTTGCAAAAAAATGGTGTCTTGAAGGCTTTACCAACAAAGGTTTGTTGATGGTGTGATCAATGGAAAATCTCAGATTTGTTAAAGGGGTTAGCACAATAACAATAAAATTCTATGAAAATAACAAAGTACAATGGAAGTGAGGTGAAGACAAAAGGGATAGTGTTACCCTATGTCTCCACCTTCCATGATTAACCTCTGTTACACCTCCTAGCTTGCAGATAAACAACAATGCCCTCAGATTTATGAGCAACTATGACTAAAGACTAAGCCCTATGCAAGTGTTGAAGGATTTGCAGAAAATATAAATAACCCTATTTTGAGCTAAAATGGCTATGACTGTTAATGACTATGACCTAAGTTGACAGCAAATTGACCTAAACGAAGAATGCAAGAAGTCAAAATGAACCATGAGAGCTAAAGACTGAGAGA